>CALNHX010009750.1:0-46741 GCA_940337035.1 Agriotes lineatus
CTTGTTCCTAAGAGCTTTCCGAATGTGGTTTAATTCAGCGTGGGCATTATCGGGTTGGGATATGGAAACAGCCCGGTGTACAAAGGAATTGATGAAGGAGAGTTTTTGTGTAGGATGATAGTGGGAATCGGCATGCAGATAGCGATCAGTGTGAGTGGGTTTGCGATATACAGAATGGCCAAGTTTGCCACTGGGTTGGCAAGAGATCTGTACATCTAAGAAAGGAAGAGAACCGTTACTTTCTATCTCCATGGTAAAGTTAATGTCAGGATGTTGACTATTGAGATGATTTAAGAAAACGGGTAACGTGTGTATCATGTGGCCAAATAATAAAGGTATCGTCGACGTATCGGAACCAAACCTTGGGCTTCCATTCTGAAGATTCCAGAGCTACGATTTCGAAAACTTCCATAAAGATATTGGCAACAACAGGTGAAAGAGGAGAACCCATGGCCGCACCAGAGATTTGTTTAAAGAACTGGCCTTGAAATAGGAAATAAGTGGAAGAGAGGCATTTTTCTATAAGGTCAAGTAGACTTGAAGACGTCTCCCCATGCTCTGATAACAACCGTTGCATTATGACTATGGAATCGGGAATAGAAACTTTAGTAAAAAGGGAAGTGACATTAAAACTCACAAGTAAATCCTCAGGCTCAAAGCTTATATTGGATATAAGATGTAAGTTCAACGAAATGGGCTGAATTGCGAACATAAGAGGAAGCTTTACCAGTGAACTTACTGAGTATAGTGGTTAGGTATTTAGCTAATAAGTAAGTAGGGGAATCTATAGTACCTGCTGACAATGGGCCTGAGTGGGATATCTGGTTTATGAACTTTGGGAAGACCATACAGCCGAGGAGGCTTTGAAGCGCGAGTCAACCTCCGTTGAATATCAGTAGAAAAATCTGAAGATTTTATGAGAGAAGTGACTTCCCGATCGATTTTGGAAGTTGTGTCGCGAGAAAGTGGGGCATAAGAAAAATCTTGGAGCAAAGACTTAACCTTAGTGGTATACTCTGTTCAATCCATAACTACCGTAGCATTAGGTACCTTTATCTACTCCTACTGTACAATGGCCATTCATAATTCACAGTTTGCAGCCAATCATATAATTCTATTTTCATTATTCAATAGTTTGCAAGTTGCAACCAATCAGACAATTCTATTTTCATTATTCAATAGGTTGTAGCCAATCACAAAATTAATTCTTATTATTAAATGACTTTTGAAGCGAACAGCTGTCACAAATGTCATAATTCGGAAATATGAACACAAGACTCGTATTGCATTGGAGTAGATAAAATAACGTATTATATTCGCGATTATGGCCATTATTCACTCAGATGACTTGCGCAAATGTCATCTTCGTGAATAATGGCTGTCATAATCGCTCATATAATAATATACTATTATCAGCGGACAAAATTGAGATGTCGGAATTGGAACGTAAGCGGATAAGATCGGCAGCGTTCTCACAGAAGATTCTATCGAACTAATAATCTCTTTCATATGAACGCTTTTGGGGGCTAACGAAAAATTCAAACCTTTGGAAAGTATAGAAGTTTTGCTAGAAGAAAGGGCATAAGAAGAAAGATTTATAACCTCCTTAGAACCACTTTAATCTGTACAGACCTTAATCGATGACATCAAGGAATGAAACTTACGAAGATGAGTCGCAGTTGTCATTTCCTATGTTTTTTGGACCTGTGTGTGGGTGATTGAATCGAAGAGAGACCAGTCAAGAAAGCTAAGAGTATTGGACAAAATGTTTTTTAAGACTTGTCTTTTCTTGGCTTAAAAATTGATTAAAAATTAATAAATTATTTTACTGACTCCAAATGCTATTTTCATGTAGACGAGTGTGTTTCTTGCCCTCAAAAACGTATAATTAGATGTTTAAATTACGTATATACGTCTTAGGAGGCGGAAAATGTGTCGATTTCCGGTTTTTGGCCGCCATCTTAAATATCTCACTTACGGTCGGGATCTCGAGTTGGTAACAGGCATTTTCGGATTCAGCGGAGTCAAATTAGATAGAAAACATCTTTAACTCAAAAGTAATATGATTTGCTTCTAGACTCGTAACGGAAGCCTTTTTCTCAAATCTAGTCTTGACTAGTACTAGAAAAGGAGCTGAAAAGGGAGAGTATAGAATCTAAGAAAATAATACAAGGAAGCTAGGCCTACCATTAAGATGTTCTGCTCGGTTTTTCGAAAATCAAAGCATGTGCTCGCGCAGGTACAGATACAGAAACATCCAATTTTGAGAATTCACGAAAAATATCTGTTTCAGAAAATCCGAGAATTCCCAATGAAAGACCCCGCAATACCAAAGTGAATCTTCATTGTAGGATAACAGCGAAAATTCGATAATAAAATGGAACATTTGACTTCACAAATGTAGTTCACTTTACTACCCTTATTGATTCAACACAAATTAGCAAATGTCGAAAAAGATAAGCTGCAGCCCAAAAATTTGGAAATGCTTGAGAAATACAGCGTGGGCAACCAAAATGCCGTGAAGCTTGAAATGTTGTAGGAAATAGCGTAGAATTATTTAGAAAAACTAATATATTGAGATATGAAGCTTGATTAGAGTGTAACTATATTCTAGGTAAAATTTAGAGTTATCACGAATAGGGCAATTATATACGTAAATATTTCTAAATGACTTCTGACCCGCAACAACACGTAGCGTTTGAAGGTCATAAAGGCATTAGGTAGACGATATTAGAAAAAAAAGGGAAGAGAAAATGGTATCAACTAGCACAAGATACAATAGAATGCAGAAAATAAGATGAGTGCTATGCCCAGGAGTGGATGATAAAAGGCTGCTGCAGAAGAAGAATATTAATTTCTGGATTATGTGTAAATCTGCATTGATACCTACATTCGCTTTTACGTATAAAATATTAGAATAATAATAGAATAAAATAATAGAATAAAATAATAGAATAAAATAATTTTAAAAGTCTTCAAGCAGAAGATCGATAAAATATGTTTATGTTTTTAATTGAATAACAAATCATGAAAATATACGGTACCCCCCACCCAAGAAAAGCGCCCTTCCGTGCTTTCCAAGAATACTTCGATACTCAGCAGCACTCCGTTTCGCTAATACAATGAAATGCTATGAACCAGTTATTTATAAAAAAAAACAAAAAAAAAATTTTTGCCGATGACCATAGCTCAAAAGTTGATGTTGCCTTCATTTTCGGAGGACCTATCGTATGAAAACGATCCAAGACTTCAGGAAGGTTCCTGGCGACCGGAATCGTGTACACATACGAACATACATCCCCCGCACAGCACGTTTAGGCACCCCCCAATTCGGGGATTGATCTAGTGGGCTGGGATCTTCACCAAAAGTTCTGCACCGCCGAGACGGAGATTTGATATAGTGGGTTCATTAGTCGGTTGGCTCGAATTTTAGAGATATTTGACTCAGAGTGGTTTTCGATATGAGGGAATTTCAATACTTCGTACACTTCGTGTCGAAGTAATAGGTAGAAAGAGCTACTCAACGATATTATAAAAAAACTGGATCCCTATAATAATTTTTCTATTGCGGCGCAGATTGAAGATCAACCTTCAGAATACGACTCTATAAAATGTGAAACTAATTAAAGTTATATAAGAAAATATTATATTGTAAAGTAATTTATTACAAAAAAGAAACAGACGGGTGAAGGCTCAGATTTCAATTTTGTCCATATTTTTAATTTCTTGAATTTTTATTCAACCTGGGGATCTTTGGATACCATAGTTTTCTCATTTTTCACGGTGTTTATGTAAAACCAGATACCGATTCAATTAAACTTCTTTCTCACCATTTTCCTAATATTAAGTTGGATTGAGGTTGCCAACCTAACCCACACTTCAAATTCCCTGTTTACAGGTGATTTCCACATTCCATTTTCAGTTTATGTATATCTGACAGGATAATTATTTCAATGTCATGACGAGTATGTCAAGATGCAAAGTAATTATACTGACTTCGAATTACTAATATGTTTTTCAAGTCCTTACTAATGCAAGTAACATAATGTAGTTCGACATAGAACATTAAATTGACCATGTGCACACACACACAGCTTCAATTTAAAATATAATTCTAGATTGTTCGCATGGAGATGGAATCCTTAATTATTATACAAAAACATATGTAGCAATTGTGATTAAACGTTGTGGGTACCGACAAAATCTCAAAACGCCCACGAAAATGGACCAATTTAATTTCACAGAAAGGAATTGTTTCAAGATTTTCGGTCTCCGAACTGGGGCCAGAGGAAAAATTTTGTTTGCTTTCACTTTCAAATGACGCCAACTATTAAAAAACCGGTCAAAGTAAACGAAGTATCAAAGAGAGAGCAAAGAAAGTAGAAGTGTGTAGACAATTCTTTTTATCGGCTTTAGGGCTCTCCTACCTTTCACAGCTCAAACTTGTATAAAAGATATCAAAAATTGTGGCAAAGGAAAAAACAGATAAATGTTTAAGAAAAGACAGACATTCCAGAGTACAAATATTAGCCCCCATTTGTAAAGAGTTTAAGAAGCACATATGCCGGGAAATTAATACAGCTAACAACAGGTTCTTTAAGAATTCCAGTAGACCAAGCTCAAGAACAAAACAGTAAATAATGGTGTCTGGTAGTGCAGTTGGGTTGACCGAAAATCCTGCAACTTTCAGGAAATGGGTGGCATCGCGTCTTGAGAAACGAAGGCTATTTGAGAACTATAAAAACCACAGAGACGGTGGGTACAGGTATTAAAGCAATATCAAGGAATGAGAGCCAGTTCATACAAAACTACCAACGAACTTGAAAATCCGTTTATGAATGATGGTAAACAGTGACTGACTCTAGAGGTACATAAAGCGTTTTTAATGAATCTGTGGTGGATGTGGTATGTACAGCATGTAGTATTCAAAAGATTCAAACCACCACCCAATAAGAAATTTTTCCTTAACCTCTTAAAATATTCAGGAAATCACTTTTCTATTCTCACATCTGTAGCCACGAAAACCATTCCCCCTTAACTTTCAGAGGGATGACGTTTTGGAAAAATGCAGATGTTATAGACACAGAAACTAGCATCGATATTAACGTATGGGTCATAAGTTTTGAGAAAAAGTGGCCTTGAAATTTCTGCTCGATTTTGATGTCTGATCTAGTTGTCGTGAAACCGGTAAACAAATCGTGTTTTGTTGTTATGGAGATTAGTTTTCATGTTGTTAAAAGATCTAAAATTAACCATTAATTTTCGTTTGAATAAAATTTCGTTATTTTGCTGATTAATTATTTTCTCAGAACTTATGACCCATACGTTACTAAATCCATGAACGTGAAAAATGTTTGATGGAGAGGCTATTTCGCTACGAACAATGTATCAAGGTTACCTTCGAAAAGGTAAAAACTTATTTAAAGGGCGCCAAGTGATTTCAACTAGCTCGTTTTCTGCTAATTCCTTGAGACAACGAATCACTAAGTGACTTAATCGTAGCAAAAGAAAATACAACACGAGTAAAACGCATGTTAATAATTCGTACCTTGGAGGTAATAACAAGTAGGGTATAAATAACAATTTCTAATTACTTGCATAAACAAACTCTCCGGAACAATGAATTGTATAACAAATATTACACAATAGACATTACAGATCATGCAAAGAATGGCTAACATATAAATTGGTATGTAAGCCTTGCTTCTGGTACGATTCTTTCTCAAAACTACACAAGAGCAAGAGCTGCCGAGTAGAGAATCCGAAAATTATCATAGTTACTAATAGCGCTAATCAAATATTTAGTTTTTGTAATTTGGAACAAATAACATTCACTAAGTGTTTAAAATATTTGACAGCTGCCCAAACACAACCTATTTCTTTAACCAGGGGTTATTTATTCAGATACCTGCATATTCTTTCACGCCATTCAATTATGTTAATTGTTGGGGTAGCAAACCAAAATATAATGTTAACGAAGAACGCACAGATTTAAGAACTTTGAAAAATGTGTAAAGCTTAATTTTGTTGTTTATGGTATTAGCCTAATCAAGTGTCTTTACGGTTGGGTAAAGAGGGAGTTGCAATTTAAAATAAAAGCGCTAGTTAGTTGGTTGAACATACATAAAGAAAAGTTAATAGTAATAGCTCATAAGTAACCGTTTACGCTTTACACTCACAAATACACTCTCGCAAGATTGGAAATAGAATATAATGGAATTTGCCCACTCATACACACACACTTTTAAGTGTGACAGCGTAAACAGAGCAAAATAAAGTCGGTCTGCGTCCAAAAATACTATATGTGCAATCGATTTTATATATTTACATTGCTCGATGCAGGAAGCGAAAATAAAAATGGCGCCGACGGAAATGCCATGAGTGATTACCGAATTAATAGTTAATGTCGCATCTTTCGTCATAATCTATCAAACCTGAGCCAGCGCGACCGAACTTAGACTCGGGACAAACGCAATTACTAAATATTTCAGCGCTCCGGTATTAATGATGTTTATTATGGGTTAGTATTTAGCAAACCAAACGTCCGCAATAAATTAGTCGTTACAGCACACTGTAGTAGGCAGTATTAGCAGCGTTAGTTCAAAAATAGCACCCAGCACAACCTTCACCTGGTGTTAGCTGTTGCCTTGAGTCCGCGTTCGAAGACAACTCCTTGGACTTCGCGTTCGGGGAGGCCCCCCTAGAAGACCGCGCCTCTTCCACTGACAGATAGGAACACTCGTTCTTGGCACGAGTGCTATTCACGGGAGTGTTTTCGCGATTCAGCAAAGACTCCTCGGGGAACTTGGGCGATTTCTCGCGACCTATCGTGCTTTTCTGCCTCTCCAGCGTCCTCGTCTTCTGGGGGTTACCCTTCGCGTTCGCCTTCAGGGTTGCGGCCTTGGAGTTCGCCGGCACATTCCCCTTGTCTTCGGCGGAAACTAGCGATTCCAGGGTTCTGGCTAATTTGACCCTGGAAGAAATCGGGTTCGAAGGGTTGCCTTCAGAGTTCTTCGGTAGCGAATCAATCGTGGCTTCTGCTTGTTCGCTGCCTATTACTTCAGTATAGTTCGAATACGACTGCCTTCTGGAGGTACTTGGCGACTTGGAGCTGCTCCTACTTGGAACCTGGAGGAAATCTGGGGCGCTACTTTTCTGTGGTGACCTGTCGCCTGGATTTGATGGACTTGGAGTGTTCTCCTCGTCGTCGCCGTTTTCCACAGTTATAGATACTCGTTTCTTTTTAGATCGCCGTGGCTTGATAGGTGGTTGTAGTAAAGGGATTCTTTCCCTACTCGTCGAAGGCTGAGGGTCCGACCTATTGGACTTGACGCTGCCTTGTAGGGTTTCGCGTCGCAAACGCGAACTTTCTTGTAGATCTTCGGTGTAACTACTGAGGGAAGGTCCACTTATAATCGAGTGGAAACTCCGTGTTGAACTTGTGCTTGTCGAGGGATCGCTAGGGCTGTCTAGTAGTATTCGATGGACCGTGGGAGTGTTCGAGGACGAACTTTCGGCCTCTTGGGATTTGGGGACGTATATAAGACGACCGTATGATAAATAAACTACTTCATCAGCCGGAAATATTACATACATGCTCTTGCACAGTTCGACATTGCGAAAGTGCGCACAGCTCTGTCTCGAGCGCACCAACGATGGTTATCCACATGAATATTAAATTTGCACTACATTAAAAGGTTAAACGGGACGAATCTTAACAGGTTTACATTGTAGTATTGTTCCCTTTACCAGTTTTATCTGCAACAAACCATAGCACTGAAAATACTATTCGCGATAAGAATGACACGCGGAATTTAGGTATTATACGAACGTCTTATTACCGCCTACGCTCACAGTTCCACAGAAAGCCATTTCAATATTATTTTGAAATAGGAGATAAAGGAATACAAAAGGCAGGCTAAGGGCAGAACTTAAATTGATTGTTGTTTTCCTTCTTGTTTGGTTTTCCTAGTATTATGTTCCCGTGTTTGTTAATATTTATTAAATGCTGGGTTATTTAGATGGAAACCCCGTCACAGGTTAGTCTAAAATTGACCAATTAAATTGATTTCTCTCCAAAGCGCGCTGTCTTGCTTCATCCGTTAATGGTGTTGTTATATGTATTGCACCCGCTATCCCGTATCAGATTTCATAAATTTGGTTATATAGTCTAAATTTCACCAAAATTACTTGCTTGAACACGCGATCAGTCATATCTTAATAATCTCCCTTAATTATTTTTAATTAATACTGCTCGCGCTCAGCTAACGATGCCTTGTGAAAAACGAAGCTTTCCGCATGCTGGTTTATTTTGAGGATTCCCGTTATGTGAAAATACGCGTGACTATTTTTCAGGTTGACTCATTGTGAGGTGTGCCTAAAAGCGTGGCCGCTGGAACTAACTATGACCGACTTATTTCGTTCCCTACCGCGGTTTAGCCATGTTAATCAGCTAACTTATCGATTGTCCTGCCGGCAGATATAACTTCGTCCTCGTCCTTAGACTGATACAAATCCTATTATTTGACAGAGGCGAGACATAAATGTGCAGATACAACTACAGGCGTTAAAGTAAATAATTTAGGTTATGGTGGCACGAGAAAGCAATTACTAGGAGCCGCGATTATTAAGACTAATTGGACCTACTGTGGCAGAGATAACAGGAAATCTGTTAGCTGGATACTGACGTGTAAAATTGTTGATTAATGCAACGCGACATGGTGCTACTATGAACATACATACATACTCTTTGTACATACAATAATGTATATCATACACCATACTATATATAACCTGAAATTGAATGTAAAAAGTAAAAATCAAACCTCTATAAGTAAAAATGTTTAATGCAACAATAACACGTTTTAAACAGCTGCTAGCTTTTAAATAGCTATAAACACCTATGTGAGTTTTTGTTCAGAGCATCGTGTTGCAATAATAGTCTGTAAACCTGCTGTTTACCACACTTTACACGATAGAATGCGTCTTATTACATCCCTTACCAGTAATGTTTGTTTTCACAGTTAAAGCCCAGGCAAACTTATGTTTTTTATATGTATTTTCTTATGTGTTAAACTTAACGATATATGGTATTTTATGAAAGCAAATATTCTCAAAGCCGGTCCTATGCTAGAAATGCATTCTACGATTAAAAATTACGTGAGTGCAGCAAAATACACACGCTGTACGCGGGCTGAGGGGAGTTTTGACCAAACGAATTCGTTTCGAACATTTCAAGAGGAATCGGGAGTTGCTGGCAGGCTTTGGCCCAAACTAGACGTACGTCTCGGTATACTAACGGTGAGCCAAATTGCCCTACAGGTGGGATTAAGAGAACCTTGCAGCTTTATCGCTGCATAGCAGTAAAAGTGCAGAGAATATGTGTTTGCAATTAAGCCAACGAATTGTCCGAGGGCATATGTATGTATGTGACGTCACTAAGACGAGCGGCTCACAACTTAGCAATCAGGAGTCCCCAACATCACGTCAGTCAGAAGCGGGTGATGAAATCGAAGACGTACCGAATCCAGTGAATAGCAGTGTTCCAGGCAACACGTTTTCGTCAACGCGATAAGATGAGTTCAACTGCAAGCTCGGAGGAATGTAGAACTATCGGCTTCAGGCAATTTTGACAAGGCGCTTTTGTTAAAAACATTTTTTAATTTTGCGTTTTTAAAAGATAATTATTCCAACGAATTTTGATATGTTTTTATCAATGCGTTATGTCTGTTGGATATTTGTAAATGTATTTGAGACTAGATCCAACTGTTGGACGTAGTTTTATTAGGATTGAATTCTTTGCTTATTTGATTTAATTTGTATTTATTTAAATTTCTTTTGTATTTTTATATATTTATACTTGGGTTTTAAAGTCAAGAGATTAATGTGAGCAAGTTTGTTTTTCTTGGGCATTATTCAAAGCCAAGTTTCAGTTCGACAACACCTCAAGGGGCGAACCAGATTCCTATTTTGGCAGATAGTAATCTTTCATAAACCATTAACTGAGAGATTAACTGAGTTAGCTAAGCGGATAAATAAGGTAAAATAATTATTTTAATATTAAAGCATACTATACGTCTTCTTTAAATTAGACGACTCCATGGAGGGGTGAACAAACGACACATTTCATTTTGGTAATCCACGAAGGGGCAACAGAAGCACCATTTCACAATGCAGCTTATATTTGAAACTAATCGACTAAACTATCATGTTAAGTGTCTTAAGAAAAACTGAAGCTATAAAATCGGATCTGATAAACTTGGTTCCTTTTGAAGTATCTATTATATTGTCGAGCTGTCTTCCATGAGTTAAAACACATAGAAGTAGATGTAGACGTGCCAGACAAAGGCACCAAGTAGTTTTTCAAATTACCCATACCCCAAGCTTTGAATTTTGAGTGGAATTCACTTTACTCCACTGCCCACATAGCGGCCATCTTAAGAAATGTCTGTCAAAACCATATAAATTTAATATACTCCTAGTTTATCAGGATTTTTGCAATAACCGTTGCCCTAACGAAGTATACACATCATAACTTGATTTAAAGGCTTTAAATATTCTACAATATTCTTATCATTTTTTTTAAATAAGATTTTTACAGCGATGAATCAAAGGAAGCATAGATACAGCACTCGGATACAATTCTAAAGTTAGAGTGAATGGAGTGTCTGTTTATACGATTCACCGTGAGTGGAATCTGTATGCAGTCTTTCATGGTGTTTGCTCTTAATCATCGTCACCATGCAAGGTGGATTTCCCTTCACATCCGAGGTATGGCCTGCCAGAACCCATTTTTAAGAGAATTAGAAGAATACAGTCACTGAGAGATCAATAAAACCAACGACCTATTCTCAAAAATTTCAATACAGTAAGCCCATAAACAAAACAACCAAATGCTAAACGGCTCTAGTAGTGCAGATTGGTTGATTAAAGATGAGTCGTTGTTATGATGTTTGTAGCACACTAACCATTCCATTTCGTTAAGTTTTATTTTCTGTGAAAAATCTTCTTCTTATTGCTATTATTACAGGCCAGTAGCCTGTTTTATTGCTTTATTATAATTGATATTGAGCAGTCTGCTTTGTGAGCTCCATTAAAATTTAATATAATTTCAGGAGAAAATAACTGTTGACATAACTTTGACATAACAACTAATGGTAAAGCTCAGTTGGAATTTAGTAAAAAAAATATAGAGAATTGCTACTAACAGATAAAGTAGTACAGGTTTTAAATCGTGTAATATATTTGGAAGTTGCACGAAGGGTGAATGGCATAAACAAAATTGAACGAAGACTTGACGAAACGTTCTACCTATAACAGGAATGAAGCATAGTGGCAAAATGTATGTGGTTGCAGACCAGTATCATTATTTGTATTATTTGGGTTAGACCATGTCTCTACTTATTGTGTACTCTTTCTCTAAGTTGTCAATCATGTCGATTGGTTTGTTCCAACATTTATCATAATCGCTTTCCCTGTGCATTTCTTCCATCAACTGATCTTTCTATGATTGTTTTAGTATAATTTCATGTCTTAATATAAGTCAAATCTCTTGTTTTCTGGATACCCTCATTATTCTCCTTTTCTCGTTTGCTCCTCTAGTACTTCTATGTTTGTTGTTCTGTTTACCCAGTTTACCTTCATCATTGATTTGTAGAACTATAACTAGAGTGCTTTCAGTGTTTTTCACTTGTTTCACTGTTTCGAATAGTACTGCCAATCTCCAATTGTCAAATGCATTTTCCAGATCAACGAAGACAATGTATGTTGGATTATATTTCCTTAGTGTTTTCTCTATTATTATTCTTAGGGCTAATATCACAGAATAAACAACTAACGGACTCACAAGCGACACTCGCGGCTTTGGCAGGGGCTAAAAATCAGTGCGCACGCGTAGCGCTAGCGAGTAGATTTGTGACGTCATGACGTGTGTTTCCATGGATTGGTTTTAACAGGTATTGTCGGTGGTGCGCCTATAATTCAACTTTTTAAATTTCTCGCCCTTTCTACTTGCTCACAGTATGGCACCCTGACCAAAATAAGGCACCTCGAACATCAAAGACGTAGCTTCTGAGTTCTTTAAGAGTTTATTCTGTCCTAATATTGCTTCTCCTGTGGGATTATTTCTTCTGAATCCAAATTGGCCTTCAGCCAGTTGGTCCGCAATAGTGCTTTCCATGCTTCTATGGATAATTTTTGTTAATAATTTCCAGGCGTGTGTTAGCAAACCTATTGTACGATATTTTTCAAATTGATCTACAGTGCCTTCCTTCGGAGTTGACATTACTATGTTTCCGGAGAAGTCTTTGGGCACTACTCTTTTCTTGTATATTTTGGATACGAATTGGTACAGAAACTACTGTTTTTTCCCAATGTGCTTAATTGTTTCTATTCCTGTGGCTTTATTTGGTTTTAGATCCAATTTTATCATACTCTCATCTTGTTTAGCTTCTCTGTTGTCTAGGTCTACTTCTCCAACTGGTTCTATGTTGTGCTTTTCTTTGTTTGTCTCATTATATAGTTTATCAATATAGCGTTTTCAACTATCTGAAATTCCTTTGTCTTCAAGTGCGGCCCTTTTCTGTGTATCTTTCACTCCTCTTGCACCCTTAGAGAAGATTTTTACTGGATTATAAGTCGAATCAATCTTCCCAGTTTTAAACTATTCTTTTACTTTTTCAGAGCTCTGTTCTATGTAGTTCTCATTAGTTTTTATTGTTTCTCTATTACATTTACTTCTTAGTACCCTATACCGCTATACCATTTTCATTTCCTATATTTTTGTATTTTCTTCTTTTTTTAATAAGTTTAAACATTTCTTCTATTATTCAGGGTTTTTCCCCAATAAGCTTTTTTCTAAATACCTTTAGATGTTTTTCTTTCCCTCAGTTCAAGTCACTTATGATCATGGCCGGATTATGGCCTCTGTCGGCGTCGGCATCAGAGTAACTCCGGTTTCCGAACCTTTGGTTTACGATGTTGTTATTTATTTGATATATTCTCTTGTCTCCAGACACTGACCGCGTGTAATGTATTTTTAAATGATGCTCAAACAGCGTAGTCGCTATTACTGGGTTATGTTTTACACAGAATTCAGTCATAAGGTCACCTTTATCATTCTGTCCTTACCGTATCGACCACCTTTTTCTTTTGTGTTTAAGTTTCCTAGTAACATTCTATTCGCATCTCCCGTTACCTACCTCATTGCATTTTCTCTAATTTCGTATACCCTTTCCATGCCCTGGTTTTCATTCGGTCTTCCTTGGTTTCTACGGATAACTCTTTCGATGAGTAGAATATTTCTTTAATTTGTTGTTCTATTTTATTTCGTATTAGTCTTCGCTCTACATACCATCTTCTTGAGGCCCCGTTACCTCGCTTCATCCAAATAAGTCTAATGTGTTGTATTTCATATCTTTTTAAAGTTTTATTATTTTCCAGATTTCTATGATATCTTGACGTTCCATGTTCGTATTCGCTTTACATTTTTCCCCGTTATCATCTTCAGTTGTCACACCCCAAAAATCCGATCGGGGGACTGCTTTACTTCTGGATTTAATTTTGAAGATGTCATGATTGTGTACAGCTAGATGTTAACAATTAAAAGTTACTCGTAAACAAGCTGAGACAATGGAAGCCCTTTATCGATGTTTCGGCACAGTGTTGGGATGGAGGGGTTTTCGCCCCGTGCTTTGGAAAAAACTCAATTTTTGTAAATATAATTGTATATTGTTGGGTGCTGAAGCAGGCCATCTTCATACTTCAAATATAATGCATTATCCATGTTTTATTATTGTAAATTGGATTTAGCCGATGTATTCTTGAATAGAAAAAGTACACAGTGCCGCCCCTTTGCAGTGAACGCATTGTAAAACTTAATTTGGGTGTGTAGCGAATCTAGAGTCTACAGTGGAGCTTCAACTGAAGAATATTTCACGAAGAACAAACAGTCGTGAGCTAGATTCTGCTAGGAGCTGCACGTATCTAACTCCAAAAGTGTGTCCTGCAAAAATCACTGAAGGGTGACGTAAATGAAGCCGGTAGATGCCTGCAAGAAGTAAGTAATTGCTGCCTAGAAGTTTTGAGTGCAACAAGTCAGCGGGAGCGTTTTCCTAGTGTGCTGGTGAGTACAGGATTTTCATAGGTGCGTTCGGTTAGTCCAAAAATAGGGAGCATTCGGTGGGAATTTCCACGCATTGTACCGCCCAGGACCAATAATGCAATCTAAGACGTGTCCTAATTCAAGGGTACGCAGCAGCCAAAGATCCAAGTAAATTTGGTACCGAGCAGCTTTTGCAAGCGCGGAAAAATGTGTTTCCTAAGCAAATAATCTATGTAGATCGAACCCGATTTTAACAGGGTCGAACTTCAATAAGTATCGGCTTCAGCTGTTATATTTACATTTGCGTTTTTTGAAAACAATTATTTACTCCTTATTTTCAATGTCGATTTAATATTGTTTCATGTATGTTGGGTACACCCGGGTACACCCAGCTAATACTAGTTTTATTTCATCTTCTTATTGTTTTTCATTTGTTTTAAAGTCAATAGATACGTGTAAATAAATTGGATCTTCTTATGCTACGTTTGAAGTTAGCTTCTGCTCGAGCAGTTTTGGCAAATATTGACACTTCCTATCTACGAACTGAGGTGTTAAGGGAGTTTCAGGTTCACTGAACTAGGGGACATGCCAAATAGGGCAAATAATTATTCAACTATTGAGGGCTAAACCTCACGTAGGTACTATTACAGTGCGTCGCTATTAATTGATTGCCCAGCTGCAGTAAAATTTGCAAGTTAATAAAAATGATCGTGTCCAAAGTAATGCCTGATTTTACTTGAAACCACCATCCTGAGTTTTATTCTAGAATATAGAATAAAGGGACCCATAGCGTTACCATTCAAACTACCAAGAAATGTAACAGATGTTTTAAATACGGAGCTTACAGAGTTTTTTATGGCAATTGGTCAGATATCCCTAACCAGAATAGGCTCGTGCTCCATTAATGTGCAAATTATTCGATATATTAGGCAAAATTTGTTGTTAACTCAGTTTACGTGTGCCGAATACGTGATTGCTTAGTATTCGATTACTCCGGGCTAAATTAATCTGCGACATCGACAGGCTTCAGCCAACCGACGGTATTTTTAATTTCCAATGACGTAAAAATCTGCATTAATTAATTGCGCGAAGCGGAGGCAGACTAAAAAAATGTCTGCGACAGCAATTTAAACGTCTGGAGGTTTTAATGACATAAATGTAGGTTCAGTCTGCCTCGCTAATTGTATGGGTAATTAAAGGTAAACAACGTCCGATAATTCCCTTTAAAATGCCTTCAATGCATACAGCGATTTACCTTTTTTCAGGAACTTTCGGTTACTCATTTTTGTTTCATTTTAGTTAGGCAGTAAGTAAATACGACCTTTTTTGCTAATTCTCATTTCCATTCATCTCCTTCAATTCAAGGATAATTGCAAAACTTGATTAAATAAACATAAAAACAGACTTTTCCTGGAAAAATAAAAAATCCGACTGTTGTGAAAGCTACCTTCTAGTTACACTATATATGCGAATTAACAGTAAGGTGTTGGAGCTTAGATTTTAGTACAAGTATAAGATCCCGTCTGCGATAAGGTAAAGGCCCCACTACACCTACTTTGAATGGAGATCGTTGTTAAGTGAAAGTCAGAGTTTTTCTAGACAGTACTACCAAAGTGTAGGATGATTAAATACGAAATACGAATCTAGGAGTAACTAATAGAAAACAGTGAATACACCCACAGCCAGGAGCTTTTGCTGCAGACGCTGGTGCAGCATGATAACGAGCTTTAATGAAAATATTTGCCTTACTCTGTGCACTTTCATTTAAAAATAATTAATTCAGCTGGAGTATGGTTTAATTTAAATTAATTAGTACTTCTCGTACAAGGTAAAATATCGGGAGAATAGTGATCATGAGTCGTCGTCTTAGCGATATCGTTCCTTAAAGCGAGGACACCTGTACTTACACCAACCTGTTCTAATAGCTACTGGAATCCTTGAAAATTACGACAAAGTAAACAGTTGTTGTGGCGCTGCCAAGAAAACTATTGTGGGAGTATTCGACACGACCTTAGCGTTCAAGGCACCTAACTTTTATAAAACTCGGTGCAAATTTTTCTGTATTTTTATTGCTATTACAGCCATCGACATGCAAAAAGTTTCGAGGGATTAGAAGGTAAAAAGTGCATCCATAATAAAAGTAAAAAAGTAATTCTAGTCGGGTCTAACTTTTAATCCTTTTAAGACTGAGGCAGTCATCAACTAGCACGTTCTAGTCAATAATTAGTATACTTTACATGGATTCTAAATATACTTCGCTCTCCGGCTACCATGCCAATACCTGTGGTAGTCCGTAATAACTTCGGACCCCGGGTATGATAGGTGTTACTTACGTTGATTTTGACATTGTTGGATCAATTTACTAACGTTATCCCTAATATATACCTCATTTGTAAGCCTCCTTAAGAGCTAGTTAACTGCTAGGTACATTTAAATGGATATAGGTGGCTTTGTGTACTACAGGTTAACGTTGAGAATTATTTCAAGTATGCGTTTGATTAGAATCCTCGCGATTTAATTTTTCCAGTTATGTAGTGTTTTATGGTTTTGTTAGCCCCTCTGGAAGCGTCATGTGATTATTTAGCTCTGGTAGTTCAAGATTTATCTAGTTAAAATTAAGTGTCTGCTTTGACATTTTGGAGGCTAGGTGTGGATAGATTGTAAATTTATTATACGTTCAGATGTTTTCGTTCTACTGTGGTGGTAAAATAGCTTATCAGTTTTCTTTTGTCTTTCAGTTAATCAACTTCCGGCAGAATGCGTAAAAACAACCTCTTTGAAGTCTTCGGAAATATTGCGTCTTGCGTTGCAAAGGATTTCCCTAATCCTTAGTTAAATGGAATCTGGGAAAAATACGCCTTACGATAGAAGTATTGTAGATAGCAGTTTTTATGAGGGTTTCGATAAGTCAGTACCTCTCTGGAGGTTGGACCACTCAGCCGTTTTAAACCAGGAGTTGAGTTTCCGCAAAGGCGATCCGCGTCTGTGCGCCAATGGTGTCTTACTGTTACAGGGATTTTCGGATTATCATTAGTTTACTCTAGTACTATTGTTTTAGTTTAGAAGCTTCCATAAGTAGGTAACCATAACGTTAAGCGGAATCAATCCAATATAATCACACTTTATCGGTCATATTGTTGATATACGACTGTTGTTAATGGTGTAATGCCTTTTAATAGACATATTATCTTACTTGAGTAGTGTTAGTTGCTGGATCGACTTGTTTATGATAGCTTTCATGGCATGAGTGGAATGTTTCTTGCCCTCCAGTATTATTTTGAAATGGAAGCTGACGTAACATTTTCGTTTTATGGTCTCTTACAGTTACGATTTAGCAGATACTTTACACTTGAGTTCGTCAGATACAACAAACAAATGATTCCATTTCATGGCAAAGCTTATATGAGATATCATGTAAGCAAGCCTAACTCCCATGGCTTAAAAATATGTACCTAGAATACCCCTAAGGGTTTTATCATGTATGAAGGTAAAGCAACATATGTAGTGTTGGCTCCATAAAAGTTTGACGTTGGACGAAGTTTTGTGCTCAAACTTACTGACACCTTACCACCAAAAGTGGTTGTTTTGCTGACAGGTTTCACTCCAGTTTCTCTAACAGATAGTATGTTTGTACGATTTGTTACATTGACAGTCACAGTAATGGCTAACGGAGTTTCCAAACAGGCCGACTTCAGAAAAGATAATGCCATAAAAAGTGACAGAGGTTTATGTGAACTTTTGGTTATACACGATGGAGTTACAGCACTTACCAAATGATATGATTTGAAATCGGTTAAGTTGAATCTTCAAGAATTGAAAAGTTACTCTTGAAGAAATGCAAAAGTCTGGAATCGACAACCAATACATCTAAATTCACCAACTCTTAGTAATGCAGAGTAAAATACTAACATGGATGGGGTTGATCTACTTAATCGGATGATTGTAAAATATGCAATATGCTCTTGCATTTCACTAAGTGGACTATTTAGTAGAGTTATTTGGCTACGACGTATAAAGAAATCTAGTGTGCTCAATTACTAAACTACACTAAAATTTAACTGTATCAAGGTTTATCAGAAAAACACTGATGTAACGGCTGATAAACATAATAATATTTAATCTGGAAGTCATAAATGTACTAAGCAGAAGATTCAACACAGAAAGTTGAAACGGTCCCTTGAGCCTCTATACAGCTACAGCAATAATAATTAGTAACTTTTTGGTATACAGTCAATTTGGGCGTTGTTATGTACTATCGCTTGGGTGTTGATTTACATCGTGCGAGCCGACGAGATTTGTGGTTGCAGTAACTTATTTACCACATGGGCCTCTAGTGAGATTTTAAATTCGTTCATAAATCAATTGGTGTTGTGTTTTCTAATATTGGGTAATTGTAAATGTTAGCAAATTACTGTTATATATGTTAGTTATGGTAACTTATAAATGCTCGTAGTTTCGCTTCTTTGTTCCTTTTCTTTGTTTTACGACTCAGATATACATTCTACCTTTTGTACACTGTTTTCGTTTACTTCTATTTCTTTTTCTATAAAGGTCTTAGACATGATTTTAGTCTTTTGAGTGCTTATTTTCAATCCAATTCTTTGTAATTACTCTACCACTCGTTTAATTTCATTTATATCTTCGGCGGATATGATTTCGTTCCCATTTTAAAATTTTGAATGTTTATTCCGTTTACGTTAACTCTTTCAACTTGTTAAGATGACAATTTTGGAGATGGGCTATCGCCCTGACGAACGTCCCTTTCTGTTTTAGTTTTATTGGTTAATTCGTTCGATGTTACTTATAAAGGGGATTTTCATATATGTTTCTTACGAAAGCTGTATATCTGAATTTATTGTCTGCAAGCTGACTCTACAAACCCCCCAGAAAAAATTATTCGTCCTTGCGAACTCAGCATTCTCTCATAGACGGTTTATATCGTCAATTTTCTGGCAACCCAATTTTCATTATAAGGGCAACTATATAGTTTGATGGAAACTAGTACAAATATAGGGACATACATATAATGCAATTTGGTTTTTATGTAATATTCAAGTGTATTGCTAGAAGGGATAGGCTGATTGTCAGTGTTGCACTTACTGAATTTTATTTCTAAAGACATTTAATATTTTTTGTACTTTTTCGTTCACCTCGTAGACATCCATGGTTACACAATCTAATACTTCTTACAAAAACACAAATACTGTAATAGTGACAGCTGCTTAACAGTAGATTACATCAAGGTACCTATCCTGAAAACTCAATTATCATGCATGTCCCACTGTTTGTACAAGCCGCCACTAATCTGTATGCGGATACAAAGTGACGTACATTTTTAGATATTTCCAAACTAAGGACATACATAATTCCTAAATAAAAGCGGTTTGAAACACACACTTTCATGCGCTTAAGTCCATAATATAATAGGTTAACTGATTTGTTAAAAATACAGTGCCAGCTGTTTTTTCATATTTACTACCTCTTCTATAACCAGCAGAAACTCAGTCTGTAATTTTCAGGCAAATTGCCGCTTTCGTCAATAACACGGAATCACGTAAGAAGCGTGGATTTAGAGAACTGTTTTTTCAAACACGAAGCCAAGGTAAATCCTATTGTTTGAAATGGATCTAGTCTCGATGCGATGTTCGGGTTTGCTAACGTGCTCGCACGTATTTCCTGTATTTTGTTTATTTTGCGTTATTTTCTCTGAATGATTGTATAGGGATTTGGGATCGTGTTATTTTTGGCCTACTGGCTGAAGTTCTCTCTGGAGTACTACAGTGTAGTGGTAGATGTCATAAAAAATCATAAGACGTTGGCTGGCGACTTGGAAACAATTAATAACTGCGAGTGCTAATTTTGAAGCAAAAGATTGATAATATGTTTTTTTAAATTAGTTAAGATTCTTTCGGATTGGAAATACATAATAATATATGTTAACACGTTTCCATGAACTGTACCATTGTATAAGCTTGAGCGGTTAAATTATTTTAAACAATGTCGACTGTATCTATTCGGGATAGGAACTTGAACTTTGGCCTTTCTCTGTTGCTGTTTTCAATCCCTAGCTCGGTTTGCAGCCAGCCAAAAGCCATTGAATTCTATTTTATGCTTTGACTGGTTGTTGTTTTATCATTAGCAATACCAATACTGAAAACAGATAGTGAATTTACATAATTCCACGAAGGATTTGATTAACAGATCCTGATAATTACTTAGTGTGAGTGCCGAACCCAATGTTTGATTTTATTTTACATAATATTCTACTAACAAGGATGCGCTCATAGCGCTTGAAATATCTTTTTCGATACTGTACTACTTATGCTCTTAAGAGTAAAATGAATTTGGGGCAACTCTAAATTTTTTTTCTGATATTTTCGTTCAAGGCTGTCCTGGAGCATATATTCCAGGTCTTATGAAGAACCTTTCGACTCACCAGCACAAGCATCTGAGGATTTTCGAAGAAAACCCTCGCCACCATGGTTAAATGCACTAGGGATGGATGAATTGAAACATTCGAAAATATGAACATGCCACATCATATCACATACACAGAGAGCTTGCTTAATCCGAGTGAACTGAAAGTAGTCATTAAAAAGTACAAATACAGAAAGGTGCCAGGACTTGTTGGCATGCCGATAGAGTAGATAAAATACTTCTGTCCAAAAGTGGAAGAGTTACTGCTGAGATTCTATAACAACTGCCTAAGAGACAATCAAATTCTCAAGATATGCTAGAAGATAAATGTTACTGCCATGCCAAAACAAGACAAAGATGCTTCTTATGCTAAAAGCTTCCGTCCCATTTCTCTGTCTGTTCTCCATAGTAGAACTGAAAGCCATTGGAGAATACAAAAGGATGGGCTACATCAGGAATGTATATCATCTCCAGTTCTTTTCAATATCTACACGCACCATCACCCACAGCCACTGATTACAAGAGGTTTCCCTTACGTTGACGATTAAGCTTTAGCAGTACAAGCCAGATATTTGGGAATGGTAGAGGAAATTTGGGAATTGCATGTGATTTCGATAACCATACTACACGTACATAAATATAAATCTTCTGGAAATATTGGTGATCAAGTATAGCCTGTGAATAATTGAACGTTTTGCTAAAAGCCGTCCACAAGGATTTTACACTCAACTTCTAGTGGGTTAGGGGCACATAAGCTACAATTATTATTTGTGCTTATAAAAGCGAGAGGAATTTACTTGTTTGAAGTTGGCAATCTGTATGGTAATAA
Source organism: Agriotes lineatus (assembly GCA_940337035.1). NCBI lineage: Eukaryota > Metazoa > Arthropoda > Insecta > Coleoptera > Elateridae > Agriotes > Agriotes lineatus. The sequence goes on from CALNHX010009750.1 coordinate 21,348, forward strand.
TACTACCATCCAAACATGTCTGTCACACGTGTCGCTAGTTGGATATTCCTCGAAAATTCAAATGCAATACTCCGAAAAGGCTGTTGCTGGCAAGATATAGATGCAATAGTTGCAGAGGTCGAGCTAACAAAAATCATGTTTTACTATTGCACCAGCGAAATCAAAAATAAAGAAACACTCATAATCCTCTCCAGCTGAACGAATTAGCACCAGCATGTCTTTGTATTCGAATCCCGCTAGATTCACCAAAGAGAAACTTGTAACCGGCCATCTGGCATCCCTCCCTTGTAATGATTGTTATCACATTAAAAGATGTAAGCAAAGTTGTAATTTTTATTTGAATTTTCTTGTGTGTTACATTTAACCAATAAAGTAAAAGCGCGAATTTGTTCCTGCTCATGTATTGATAAAATTCTTGTGTGCCGCGATGAATGCATTTCCAAGCGTATCCGCGGGACGAAGGGAGATTTCAACTTCAAAGTATTTTGCGTTGGCGTTTCGAAGTTCAACATGTAACTGCACGTATTTGAGACTATAAAATGCACTTTGCGAGTTTGACTATGACAAAATATTAGAAGGGCCTAAAAGGGCCTTTCAGTCAATAACTAATGCATATAAGAAAAGAATGCAACGGGCAATCGCACAATTTACGTAGTGTACATGTAATTACACCAATTATGCCGTATTCAAAAGTGCATTTAAATCATTCATTTTGGGGGCCCAACGCAGCAGTCCTTCAGAGACCTGGCCGCTATCGAGAATTCTCATTTTAACGCGTTTTACCGTCCAGAGTCGGTAGCGCAATCTAATACCTACTCAATTCTCAAAACTTTTGTAGTCAACACAATTACAACTTGCGTTCAGCCCCGAAAAGTTGTTGTGAGTGAGCAAGAATGTCCTTAGGTGTGTAATTCACGCCTGATTTGAATATATGGTAGCGCCATCACGGTCGGCATTAAGGCAGGGTCATGTTAAAAAGTTTTAACAATTGAAAGACAATTATTTCAACGTTATTTTGTTTTTATTGATGTTTCATATGTTTGTAAACGAACATGGGAGTAGACCCAGCTAACACGCATGTAGGTATTACTAAGAGTTAAACATAGTTTTATTTGATTTATGTGTATGTATGTGTTCCAAAGTCAATAGATTGATGTAAGCAAATTAAATTTTTCTTATGCGTTGTTTAAAGTCAGTATCAGCCCGACACCACTACAGGGGTAGCCACAGTCCTGTATATACACTGAGCTAGCAAGGTAAACACAAAAGGCAAATCATTATTTAAATATTAAGGCGTACGAGATGTCGTGTTCAAATTTAAATTGTCATGTGATGGCTAAACCTCACGTACCGTTACAGTGTGGTGCCCAACTAAGGTGCTGATATCAAGCAGAACATCGAAGATGAAGTCATAGAGGTACTACAAGAGATCGATAGTTTGACTATAGATCTCAAAAGGTGCTAAAAACCAAAACAAATTATTTAAAATAAAATGAAATTTACGGAAGATGAGAAAGCTAGAAACAATAGTACAAATACGTGCATACAATCTGATATTAGGTTTGAGGACTCTTCAAGTCGAGTTACCATTATTTTAGCTTTGGTTTCAACTAATTCTTTCAGGTTATCTAGGGTAGATTCCAAATTATCTAAACTAAATAGCCTGAAAGAATTAGTTGAAACAGAAGTTAAAAAATAATAAATGGACTTGAAGAGTCATCAAACCTTGTATCAGATTATATTCTCGCATTTGCAAAACAACGTAAGGAAAGAACCCCGCGATCCAAAAACCAAAAACACAGAAACTAGAAGGCAAGCTAATTTGGGGAAGATCTAGATCATTCAGGACCTAGACATAAACCTGTCTTTAGTCCCCACTTTACAGTTGGAGTATATCCAGATCATATGTCTCCATAGATTAAACTAAAAAAAAGCCCCTTCTAGAGCAACCCTTAACCACCCTGAACTTATCCATCCAACCCTTCGCAAAAACAAAAGACCGCAAAACAAATACCACTGCAACGGAGCGCGCTTATTGAACTCAAGCAACAGTTAGCTGAGCTGCAGGAAACTGACAGAACTGCTACTATACAATACATATGTGACACACAATTCCAGAATTATCCCCAGAACACAACAGACTTCACGGCAGAAAAACTGCCAAAGGCAGAAGCAACGTTCCCTAAGTTGATACACACCAACATATCCAGTCTTCTACCACAGTTCGACCACTTTCAAGCCTAAGTTAATGAACCTAAACCTCACCTAACACTACTTACTGAAACATGGTTATAACTAGATATTCCCGACCACTATCTACCGAAAAGACACATAAAATCGAGCAAGCGGAGATGTGGTTATATGTACAAAATCTGTCACAAGAGAACATATTGAGGTAGTTTCGAAAAAAAAACTGGCCAATCTTTTATTATAAATTCAAAGCATTTCGAAATGAAATTAATGATACTTTGCACATCAATAAATGGCATTACAAACAAAATATTGCACGTTCTAGTGGCAAGCAGACTCCGCACAAGCGCTCTGCTTGGATGATTACTAATTCCGCACTTAGAAAAAGTGCCCATTTGCAGTTAAAGAGAAGCAACGGATGACTAAAGTGCCATACGTGGTGCGACTGCACTAAAGTTAGTTAGTGCTGTATTGTAAATAATCAGTCTTAACCGGGTTGATAATAAAAACTTCGTTATTCGTAAATATGTTGGCCGGTTTCATCTCGTTGGCTGCATTTCATCGGACGCCAACGAACATCTAGGGAATACGATTTTTGGCATTCGCAAAACAATACAGTCTCGGCCTCGCTCGTGCCCTAGGTCAGAATTTCCGTATGTCTGTCGTCCAGACGAACATCTCCGAGGGTCATTCGTGACCAGGTCTGGAGCAAGCCTTCCCATCGCATCAGGTGTGCCTTCAGGCAGCCGGAGTTCGATCATTTCATTGTAGGATCCAAACTTTTTGCCCGGCCTGGAAGGTGAAACTGAATTTCTCTTGGAAAACTGTACAGCTGAGCTCACTTTATCATCCTATCACATCTTTTGAAAGTCGCTAGATACAGGCACAAACAGCAACAATCACACCAATTTATAAAATTTGAAATAAATTGGACGCAGGAAACACACCTATTAACCTCGCAAGCACGCTGTGTAAAGCCATTGAAGGGCTTCTAGACAACAAGATTCTATAATTTACATCCTTAAGAAATCGATAACATCTAACTCTTAACAGTCATTCACAAATGGGTTTCAGACCTGGATAACAACAAACCCGCCGAAATTGTCTACCTGGACTTCTAACAATCGAAGTGCTCCACCAAGGACTTCAGAAATTGTCACACTTCGGAATAAAAGGCAAAGTATTACTATGGCTAAAATCGTTCCCTGAAGATATAAAATTGAGAGTGAACATTTGAAGACAGCGCTTATCTCCTAGAAATGCTACCGGCGAAGTTCTATAAGTATTTGCGCTAGGACCAGTCCACTTCAACTGCACCAGTGATATTGCTCATAATTCGAGAACAAACTTCTCCACGGATGCGGATGATGCGAAAATCTTCCCAAAGCCATTCGAAAACCATTAAGAATTTAGAAAGGAACCTCGATAATGTAGCTGTTTAGCCTGAGAAATAGTTAATACAGATAAATGGATCCTAATGCATCGTGATGCATATTAGAACAGACAATCGTCAATTCCCATATATCAATGGACAGAACATTGTCTCAACAAACCGTCCAATTTTTATAACTTGCATCTGAACTTTTAGACATGAATAAGCAAATTAATACCGACAATAATGAGTTTCATGAAAACTTACCGTATTGAACTAGCTGGAAACAATAATATTGGTTTTACGTGTTGGCTTAAAGCCGAGAACATGTGAACTGACTATAAAACGACAACATTTTAAGCTAGATAATCCTAATTATAAAACATTACTGTTTAGCATTCACTTAAAAACAGAAATTGTCTTCTCCTGGCATCACCAAAAGAGCATCTGCATTGAATAAGTATTTTTTATACAAAAATACAGTAAATGTTGCTGGACTCATTAGTTGAGTTACATTTTATTTCACTATGTGTTTATACGTTAAAAATATATTTACGATGCCGGTTTCAACCCGTGCATGCAATTGCCAAAGAACAACAAACATTTCAGCATGTGGTGTTTCCTAAATAAAGATTTTAAAGCGATTTTTTAAATCAAGTGTATCTTACTACCATTACTGCAAATAGAGGAAGTCTGTATTTGTTGCAAGCAATTTAGTTTACGATTTTTATAAGTTCACAGTTTTCGATTACTTAAAGCTCCAGAGGACACTAGAGACTTCATCGACTTGATTTGTTTCTCTTGCCTAAACTATTTATAAGGATTCCTTCCATGTTTAAATATAGGTTTGACGTAAAACGTAAGCAGATAAAAGATATGTTTGTAGCTGCAAACAGGTTTCATAACAGTGACTCAACTTTTTTAGTTTTTCATTTAAAAGGTTTTTGGAGAAGACATATATATATATATTATTATTCTAAACAAACTACATGAAATGCACTTTGCAGCTATTAAATAAATAAAAAACGTTTATAACCCTGAGAGGCTGCAACAATAAGACTAAAATTTGACAACGTACGTAAAAAATATAAGAAAAACAATGCAAGGAGTAAACAAAAAAAAGTATAAAATGTAGAATAGGTATTATAAAGAGTGATTATTCCAATAAAAGATGTACGTAAAAAATTTAGAAAATATATACCACAAAATGTGTTCAAACAGCACATCCTGTACACATATTGAGTGCCAAAATCGAATTGAAATTTTCTAAATGAACAACACTTATGAATATTAGACCTTTAGCTGTGGAATTATAAAAATTACACTGAACAGTTTTATCTAAAAGTAATTCATCTGCAACTAAATTATATGTAAATAAATGACATTTTAAATATTGTAATAAATCAGATGAGCAGATAATACCATTGCCGCAATTGCAAATATATTGTGATAGTTGCAGACTGCCGATTTATTGCTAAACAAATTAATTACTAGATAGGAAGGTATTTTGGATAGAAAAACTATCTAATTATTAAAAGTACAAGGGTGAAATCAATCAGAAAATAAAACAGAATAGCTATTCAAAAATAATGTTCTAAAAAATAAATTAAAATTATTATCTTTGGATTAAGATGAATGGTCATTGAAGTTAACAGAGAGCAATTTATAATTAAAATGTAAATAATTAGAACAAACTATAAGTTAGTCTGCAATAATATGAAAGTTGCAAGCTGAATTAATATTTGAATAAATTACTTGGAATTTGTCAGATTAATTAAGAAAATATACGGTATGTAGTTAAAAGTAATCCAGGATGTAAGTTTTAAAGCATTGTATTAAAACTGAGGATTGCTATAGTGAATTTTATTATTAACAACTTATTTTGATTTCTAAAATGTGAACATAATTATATTGTATCGATTTAAATTAAAAAAAAAAGTTTATATAAGTTTATTATAATTGTAGGAGCTGTAATATACATTTTCTATCAATATTCAGATATCTGTAACTAATTTGAATAGGTATGCTGGCATAAAGTTATTAATGGAGTAATTACAACCTGAACTTGGGGTTACTGGTTCGAGTTCAACAAGTCGCAGGACATCTGGGAATTGAATTTTAATTGAGTTTGCTGTCACAAACTCATTATTTGGGTCGGCTTTTGTGGAATGGGATTGAAGGATTGGATTCCATGCTGGTTGCTGTAAAGAGGACGACATCTTGGAATTGCAGTTATATGAAATACAAGGGATCTGCCATCTAAGAGACCTGTGTGGCTGTTGGGATTGTAGCATGACACTTTAACAGTGTTTAATTCATTGTTACACCGTGGATTCTAATTGAAGTGGGGTTCCTGGTTGAAGATGCAAATACATGTGACCAAATAGGTTGGTTATATTTGTGCCGTTTTCTACATGAGACGTGGATCCATTCAAGAAGGGGAAGATAACCAGGTATAAGCAATTAATAAACATTAATTAAAATTAACAGTGGAATAATAAGTTGTATACGTAAATACTTACTTTTGTTAACATGTTGGAACTGATATGTGTTAATTAAATATAAGTTTCGCTTAAGTGTCATATTAGTAATTTGACAGTGACAGTTGAAAGTTCTAAAATCATTCTGAAATAACTTGTCAATAACCAAACATTTTGTACAATTATTTTGATTTTTTTAACGCAAGTACCCACCTGAGATAAGATGTTTGGTATAACCTGAGCTAGTCAAAGAAGTAAATGATTTGATTAAATAAGTTGGAATTAGGGCAAACATTTTATTTAAAGTATTTTGAAGTGAATGGATAGAACTAGTTAAGCAGTCTAGTAGCTATTATTATAATATTGGGTTACAAAGTAGAGTCAATACTATAAAAGTATTTTAAATAATTTTAACCTAAAATCAATATTGAAACCTACTCGGTAACAACATGATAAAAGTAATCAGGTTAGGCCTTTAAATGTTGATTTTTTTAGCTTGCGGGGTCTACTGAATAATTGTCCAAGTTTTCGCCAAAAAAACATCGAAGTCAAGTACATGAAGGTCCGCGTAAAATAACAGCCATTCTGGGAAAATGATTGGCCTTTCTAAGTTGCTTCGATTTTTGATCGAAATTTAGAAAATTATATTCCTCATACGTACTTTTTGCAGCCTTCCCGTAGAATCACGCTCTGGGTGACGTAGGTTCTACATCTGTACGGAGTTTATTTAAAGTCGTTATATTTTGAGCCTTTCATTATCCGAATTTGGCTTTTCGTTGTTTAAAATCACTGAAGTCCGGTTTTTCGTTACTCAAGTGCTCAAGTTCTCTAATTATTCTGCAAGCCTGCCTCAAACCGTTCTGCTCCTGCCGCCAACAATTCTTTGCATCACCATTGGCATTCATGACGTTTGACGACGTCTTCAAAGTTACTGGTTAGTTAAGCATTGCATGTTGTGGTTACTCGTACATATGTTCCGAACGCCTTGCAACCTGCTTGCAAGATTAACCGTCTTACTCATATCAAAGCTAGAACTGCAGTTGCGATTCTAGCAAGGTCAGTAATTTTTGACCTGAAACACAAGCAACCCAATATGTCCTGTTGAGTGCTGCACCTCATCTAACAATTACTCGAATTTGTCCAGGTATTTTTTAGGATATAACTTATGTTCGACCACCATGAGCTAACATTTGCCACCCTTCCTCTACTGAGCTGACTACAGTACTTTTTTTGTTGCGAGGTCGTAAACCTGTTTTCATTCATAACATATTTTCAACATTTTTACCAATGCGGGAGTTATTATTTTTCTGACACCTATTTCAGACGCAAAGAAGCATAAACCCTTAGGTTTTGCAGATTATTTACAGCCAGCGTTTTTAATTTTTTTTTGAAATTGATGATTTTATGAGCCTGGAGAATACATAAATAAATCATTTAAAGCGAAGATTGTTCTGTATTGCAGTAAAGTGATTTAAACAAAATAGTAAATATCATAAAGAAATTTACAATGCATTCTTATAATTTGGTAAAGTTAACATTGCTTTAAAAATTATAGGAGAAAACTAACTACCCGTAATTTAGGTTAAAACGATTGTCAAGTCTCTATTTCACTTAACTCGATGTCTATTCTATATTAAAATACGAATTTGTGCATCGACTCGTCATAACGATTTTGCAACTAATTTTCAGGCTTATTAAAGTCCCAAATCCCCACAGTCGCCGCTTATGGAACACGCAATCGAAGCTCAGCCATCCAATCGCAATTACTGCGCTGGCTGCATTTTTATCGAGTATCAGAAGAAATGAGAAACTAATATTTACTCATCTTGGCGAGCAGACGGTGGGTCTTTTGGCTCGACCCAGATTTCGCGGCGCTCTCGAGATGCTCCAAACACATTGGTCATGCTATATTTATCGCAAACATTTTATATGCTCGCTAGGTAGCAAACAAACGGCGACACAATCTCGCTTCTGTTTTGGGTGCTTAATTATTAATGCGGTTTTAGCTCGTGCTATATTTGGAGGGCTTCGCAAAGCACCGTGACGGCCGTAATCAATGGCATCAATCTTTTAACACGCCTTTGATCTAAAAAAATAGGCGTAGTAAGGCCACCTGTTAAATGCTGTATTGGGATTTAGGCTTTTTTACTACTAATTGATGAAAAGTACGGGGTTCATAAAGAACCAAATTAAGTCTGAAGCTTGTTTCGAATAAAATGTTCTGTACGCAAATGGGGCGGTCACACTAGCTAACGGTTTTCAGAACAGTCAACTCCAAAGGGCAAGGCGGACTTCCAATTCGTGATTAAACATACTGGATTCAAGACAAAAATGCACCATAAATAAGGGCATGCTGCAAGGATGAGTTCTTTCCCCTTTACAGTGGATATATTATGAGGACTAATCTAGACCACTGGAAAGAAGAAGTAACAATAGGCGGTAGTAAAATCTTCGCTATGCGGATGACACTTTGTTAACTACTAAGGATGAAGAAAAGTTTATCGTCTTCATTGACGAAATATCAACCACGAACACGGTAACCATATCAACACCTTTGGTGGTCGTCACCCCTGTAGAAGGGCACTCTTCTTTTAAATTCTACGGGATAAGCCAGCAACCTATCCTGGCAGCGGCCGAAGAGAGCTAATGGGAGCTGCATTCTATGTAGATAATAACAAGCCCCCAGCTGATTATAAGTGGAAGACAAAGAAGAAGAATACCGTCTAGAAATTGATAGAGACAAAACAGAAATCATCTTTGTGCCTACGGAATTGTGAATAATCAGAGTTTTTTGAACGGCCCATCAGCTAAACAATGACTCTCATGGTTTATGACAGCATCCTGAAATGTTTTGGCCACACCACACCTACAGCTGCCGACAGAATGGGAAAACTCACCCCAGAGAAGAGAAGAAAGCGCAGACTTGGTAAATGTCCCACACGCCGATTCGATAAAATGCAGGATTTATTAGACACCAGTATGGAGCAAGCCGTGAGACAAACAGTGGACCGAGTGCAATCGCGAGATGAAGTGAGGACTACAAGACTACAATTAGATAGACGAATATAATAACTACCAGTCTGACAAAAAAAACTAGACCAAAGATACTTTTTTTACATTTTAAGGAATATATATATCAAAAAGCGTCTTTTACTGGATTACGTATTCGTTTAACGAAAAGTTTTTTGAACTCCCATTTCCAGAGAGAGATTGTTAATATGTTTTGTCTTCATCAGTATTTTTATAGACTACTTACCAAATTAATTTTAGTATTATATCCATTGCCGCACTCTTTTTTACAAAGCAAATAATAAATTGAACCAAAATTTATTGATGAAGATAAACTATTGAACAATACACGTTTGCTTATGGCACTTAACAAAACTCCTTTGATTGCCGCAGAACTCGGCTAACCGCCTCGTTTTGGCAATCAAACTTATATCTTTAATATCTATAAAAGTTGAAGTCACCATGGAAAAATTTCGGCGCGCACGCCTATGATGTCGGCCCGTAAACGGGGATGTTCGCGCTCATCGCTATGCGACTAGAAAATTACTTGACTACGCGGCGCCGAGTCGTGCTTGTTCGCTCTTTTAGAGGAGGCCATTTGTGATATGCAATCTACAGTTTATGCAGGGTTTGCGATGTGAAAACGTAGTGCGGGTCTATAAAGTTTGCCATGATAGCATCATCGGTAATTGGCCTGATTTAAATCAACTTCGAACTGCTTATTTTCTTGGAATGGCCGTGTCGTTAAAAAACATATTCTTATGTATATACGTCCGGCGTGACATACTCTAATTAAATTAATTTTCTTTAAGGACAACAAGGTTGTTGTGTTCAGAAAAGTAATATAGCTTCATGAGACCTTGGATTGGTTGCGATTGATTGAGAGGTCTTGGCAAAAAACTAAATTTGTAGAAACGGAAGAATTGTTCTTAAATCTCGAGCAAATAATTCAGTTTTTATCGAAATTACTCCGAAACACCTTGTCAGCTAGATCTTTTGGTACTGCAGCAAAAAATTCCAAAATTGGCAACTACTGATTATCTGTCGGAATCTTTACTGTTTACATAGATGGCGACTCGCGGAAAATCCCAAGACATTTGTTTCGGTAACCGTAAATTAACTTCAGCGCAGTTCTAATGAGTTTGGTAAACTTCGGGACCGCTAATCGCATATAAGGTGAAAGTATTCCGCTGACACCAGTTCCACGCCAAATAAATTTAGCAAACAATCTAGTTTACGGAGAAAGATTTGGGAACTTTTAATTGATTTCTGAATTTATTGCCACACGGACGCCTCTAAACGGCGTGGAATTTTACGAACTGTTACCGACAAAGCAACGGAATGAATCATTTTATCTTTTCGGTTGCCTTTTCCCGAACTGCTGACCTTACGTTAGGTAATTACGAGGAAATTTTCGGCCCGATACGGCGACACGGAAGCATTGAGTTTCAGATACAAAGTAGACGTTCGATTGGCTACTAAAGTTCAGCCATCACACTTTTATGCGCCACTTAAACGTTGAGGGTTAAAAACAGAGTGTATTACAATTGAGGATTAGGTATTCAATAAAAGTTGCCAAATTTGCATTCTGATGTTATGTTGCGAAGAAATATTCAAAATTACCGCAATGTCATTAATTGATGGTTTCAAAAAGGGCAAGGTCTTTAAATGCAGAAAGGAAAAGAGAAGTATAAAAAGCAAAAACTGAGATTTAATGCTTTTTAAAAACGACATAAAATTGAAAACTTTTGAAAACACATTTAATGACAAATGAATAATTATGTGCGTTTAGTGAAAGAAGTAGCTGAGCTGAGCTGAGAAGTAGCAATAACTGGTTTTAATAACTTGATTTAAGTTGTTGCCGGTCCCAAGCATAGGTAGGGGAGGAGGGTTAATGGAACGGGTTAGTAGTCTATTTCTCGAAAACCCAATTAACGCTCATAGAACTGGAAAGCACACCTTGGGTGCTTAATCTATCGACAGAATACAACAAACCAGAGCAATTACCTACTACCTCAGCAAGCGTTAGTTTCTATCAAACCTTTTTTTTCAAACTATATAAAACTGTGGTAGTGGTTATAGGTAAAAAACCAAAAGCAAGAATACTTCCCAACAATTTGAAGAAAAGAGAAGTACATATAGGGTTCTAAACAAATCGCAAATATAGTAAAAATAAAGAAAGAAAATATGAAACACGCACTAGCTCTGACGAAAGACAAAAAACAGGAACACCATCCACTATAAATATTTAAATCAGACGTATCTGATCGAACCACATTTCAGTAGTAGAATATTAGAGCAAAAGTGAAAACGATGACCGATAAAAAACTTACAGACGCTTCTTGCAGCATTCTATGTAAAGTGATGTAAGAAATTACACAATTAAGTTTACTTGCTATTGTGGGTAAAACAAGATTTGACAGGGTACCCTACACCGATATAAGAAACCAATGCAACATCCAAGACACAAACAAATGGATCACGACGAAAAGAAAAGTATGGAACGCACACGTAGACCGAGCCAACCCAAATAGACTGGAACAGTCAGAGATCAAACAACGGAAAGCGAAAAATAGCTGCATAACATCATCAGCTGACTCGCCTCCATAATGGATGCACTTTGTAATGAAACAGAACAACTAGTCTAACAGAAGAAGAAGAAAAATTATTGATTCTGATACAGTTATATGTAGTTTTTAGTACTTACAAAGCATATGTTTGACAATAATAACACATAGAGCCGATTGCTGCATACCTATTAAAATTAGTGATTGAACAAATGTCAGAAAAATGGCACTTGCTTTATGGCATTACGAAATATAATTTGCATTCAGTTCCTAGTTTATACTTAGCAAAAATATGAATCCGACAGACGCAGACGTAGCAATAAGGTCTTGTAAGAAAAACGAATACGCCTCTGAATCAAAACGTTTACAGGTGATTGTTGCGACTCTACTAAGGTTTGCGATGTATCAAATTAGACCAGAAAAGTAGATTATTTGTGATGCAAATCTATCCGGTTTTCAGTTCGTTAAAACATGAATCAGACGGACGCAGATGTAGCAATAAGTTCTAGAAGCAGAAACCCAAGCGCCTCAAATCAAACACATACAGCTGCTTGTTAGGACCCTACTAAAGATAGTGATTTAACACTACGACTAAAACCACCTGCAGGTGATTGTTATTTCTGAAACAACTATATGCAGTTTTTCGTGCATAAAATAATGAATCTCAGAGGAGTATCTAATTTTTAAACCAGAAAGAAAAGCGTTTGCTAATAGAATCACATAGGGCTGTTTCTTATCGCCCTATTAAAATCGGTGATTTACCGAATTTCAAAACACAACTATATGCAGTTTCAGAGCTTAAAAATATGAATTTGAGAAATGTATCTAATTGCAAAAACAGAAGCTAAAATGATTGCTAATAAAAACAGCTACAGTTGATCTTGTTACTCAAGCTGTTAATGATCTAACAAATTACATGAGACAGCTAGAATAATTTCCGTACAATTATTTGCAGTTTTCAGATCTTAAAAATATTAATATCACAGACATAGCAAATAGTTATAGAAAAATAAACGGAAACGTCAGATAATCAAAACACCTACAGTATTTCGACTAGCCCTGTTCAAATTAGTGATCTAAAAAATTCCACAAGAAGACTAAGTTATTTCTGGTACAATTATCTGCAGTTTGCGCTCTTAATAATATGATTCACGCACACGCAGCAAATAGTTCTCGAAAAAAAATTTGCAAATTAAATCGCATGCGGCTAATTGTTGAGACCATATCAAAGTCAGTCCTAATTATTGGAACCCTCCAAATATTTGTGATTTAACATAACTACACAAGAAAAGCATTTCTGGTATGGTTATATGCAGTTTTCAGTTCTTAAACATGAAAATCTATCAGCCATACACAATAGTTGGAAATAGAAACTAACACATCTGCTAATCAAAAAACCTGCAGCTGTTTGTTGGCGCGCAATTAAAATTAGTGATCTAATAAATTACATTAAAAAACTAGGTATTCTGACACGGTTATATGCAATTTGTAGTTCTTACAAATGTAAATCGCACAGACACAAGATATTAATGGAAACAGAAACGAAAGCGTCTGCTAATCAAGACACCTGCAGCTGTTGGTTACCGCTCAGTTAAAATTAGTAATCTAATAAACCACATAACAAAACTAGGTTATTCTGATACAGTTATATGTAGTTTGTACTTTTTACACATGCGAATCACACAGATATACCTACATGTTAGTAATAGAAAAAGAAACGAACTCGTTTTCTATGCAAAAGGTCTACAGCTGTTTGTTGCCGCCCAATTAAAATTAGTGATCTAATAAATTACATAAGAAAATAGGTTATATTGATACAGATGTATGCAGTTTGTAGTTCTTACACATGTGAATTTCACAGACATACAAGATAGCAATGGAAACAGAAGCGAAAGCGTCTGCTAGTCAAATGGCATATAGCTGTTTGATACCGCTCTATTAAAATTAGTGATCTAATAATTTACATAAGAAAACTAGCTTACTCTGATACAGTTACATGCAATTTGTAGTTTTTACACATGTGAATCCCTCAGACATACAAGATAGTAATGGAAACACATCAAAACGTCTGCTAATCAAAAGGCCTATAACTGTTTGATACCGCTCTATTAAAATTTGTGATCTAATAAATTACATAAGAAAACTAGTTTACTCTGATACAGTTACATGCAGTTTGTAGTTTTTACATATGTGAATTCATCAGACATACAAGATAGTAATGGAAACAAACACCAAAACGTCTGCTAATCAGAAGGCCTATACCGCTCTATTAAAATTAGTGATCTAATAAATTACATAAGAAAACTAGTTTACTCTGATACAGTTATACGCAGTTTGTAGTGTTTATACATGTGAATCCCACATGCATACAAGATAGTAATGAAAACAGACACAAAGACGTCTACTAATCAAAAGGCCTATAGCTGTTTGACATCGCTCTATTCAAATTAGTGATATTAAATTACATAAGAAAACTAGGATGTTTTGATTCAGTTATATGCAGTTTGTAGTTATTACACATGCGAATCCCACAGACATGCAAGATAGTAATGGAAACAGACACGAAGACATCTGCTCATCAAGAGGCCTATAGCTGTTTGATACCGCTCTATTAAAATTAGTGATCTAATAAATTTCATAAGAAAACTAGTTTACTCTGGTACAGTTACATGCAGTTTGTAGTTTTTACACATGTGAATCCCTCAGACATACAAGACGGTAATGGAAACAGATACCAAAACGTCTGCTAATAAAAAGCCTTTAGCTGTTTGATACAGCTCTATTAAAATTAGTGATATTAAATTACATAAGAAAACTAGAATGTTTTGATTCAGTTATATGCAGTTTGTAGTTCTTACACATGTGAATCCCACAGACATGCAAGATAGTAATGCAAACAAACACGAAGACGTCTGCTCATCAAGAGACCTATAGCTGTTTGATACCGCTCTATTAAAATTAGTGATCTAATAATTTACATAAGAACACTAGCTTACTCTGATACAGTTACATGCAATTTGTAGTTTTTACACATGTGAATCGCTCAGACATACAAGATAGTAATGGAAACAGACACCAAAACGTCTGCTAATCAAAAGGCCTATAGCTGTTTGATACCGCTCTATTAAAATTTGTGATCTAATAAATTACATAAGAAAACTAGTTTACTCTGATACAGTTACATGCAGTTTGTAATTTTTATACATGTGAATCCCACAAACATACAAGATAGTAATGAAAACAGACACGAAGACGTCTACTAATCAAAAGGCTTATAGCTGTTTGACATCGCGCTATTCAAATTAGTGATATTAAATAACATAAGAAAACTAGAATGTTTTGATTCAGTTATATGTAGTTTGTAGTTCTTACACATGTGAATTCCACAGACATGCAAGATAGTAATGGAAACAAACACGAAGACGTCTGCTCATCAAGAGACCTATACCTGTTTCATACCGTTCTATTAAAATTAGTGATCTAATAAATTTAATAAGAAAACTAGTTTACTCTGGTACAGTTACATGCAGTTTGTAGTTTTTACACATGTGAATCCCTCAGACATACGAGACGGTAATGGAAACAGATACCAAAACGTCTGCTAATCAAAAGGCCTTTAGCTGTTTGATACAGCTCTATTAAAATTAGTGATCTAATAAATTACATAGGAAAACTAGTTTATTCTGATACAGTTATATGCAGTTTGTAGTCCTTACACATGTGAATACCACAGACATGCAGCATAGTAATGG
This sequence comes from Agriotes lineatus, assembly GCA_940337035.1. Taxonomy (NCBI): domain Eukaryota; kingdom Metazoa; phylum Arthropoda; class Insecta; order Coleoptera; family Elateridae; genus Agriotes; species Agriotes lineatus. The sequence goes on from CALNHX010009750.1 coordinate 36,718, forward strand.
AAACATACACTAAAACGTCTGCTAATCAAAAGGCCTATAGCTACTTGATACCGCTCTATTAAAATTAGTGATCTACTAAATTATATAAGAAAACTGGATTATTCTGATACAGTTATATTCAGTTTCTCGTTCTTATTCATGTGAATCCCATAGACATACAATGTAGTAATGGAGACTGAAATGAAAACGTCTGATAGTCAACTGGCCTACAGCTGTATGTTGAAACCATATATCTAATACTTACTATATTGCTAGCGGCTATGAGTGGGAAACTGACCAAGGAAGTGAGACAGACAACCAACTCTTCAATGTGTAATGATGAGCTGTGTGCAAGCGCGGCGACGTCGTCCGGCCAATGGGGAAGTGGGCAAGTTTAAAATTCGCTTCTAAAGGCGGAGTTCGAATTCTCACGCATGCGCATGAAACGCGTTATACTCTAAGTGAGACTATGTCGGCGCCGTAATGTTTTCTGACGTTTCCAGGCCCTACTAGCAATATATGTGTATTATATATATGGTTGAAACGCTATTAAAATTAGTGGTGTAATAAATTACATAAGAAAAGTAGGTTTTTTTCTGATACAGTTATATGCAGTTTGTAGTTCTTATACATGTAAATCCCATAGACATACAAGGTAGTAATGGAAACAGAAACGAAAACGTCTGCTAATCAAATGGCCTACCGCTGTTTGTTGCCGGTCGATTAAAAGTAGTGAACTAATAAATTACATAAGAAAACTCGATTATTCCGACACAGTTATATGCAGTTTGTAATTTATTTAATTTTGGTACTCAGCCAACAGCCGGTAGGCCAATTATAGGCGTCCCTCTACATTTTATGGGGACTTCCAACCCTACTAACGACTGTAATGATGTTATTATGACATCCGGGACCATTTCCGTGACAGCCGTATCACGAGGCGCCGAGAGAAGCAGCCATGGAACTCCCATCCAAGTTCTGACCAGAAAGAGCGTTGCTTAACTTTGTTGATCGAACGTGAACGCTTGTTCAAGCTACACCACCCGGGACCCACGCACTGTAGTAGTGGAAACAGGAACTAAAACGTGTGATAATTAAAAGGCTACAGCTGTTTGTTGCAGCGCTATAAAATTAGTGGTCTAATCTATTTATATATATGTATATATAACAAAGTCCTTTTCACAGCTTTGACAGCTCAAAACTTAATGTCGTAAGAGGTCTTAAACACAGAATCCTTACGATCTCACACCCAGATTTCCATAAGACCAATCTTAATAAATTAATCAACATTCTTAAATTAAATAATTATCCAATTTCACTATTAAATTCCATTTTATTCTCCAATACGATTAACAGGGCCACTCCTCTTGATAGGTCTGTAAACGGGGACGACAAAACCCCTATGTACAAAAGTCTCATTTACATCAAAGGGCTATCCCACATAATAAAAAGGGTTTTCCACAAATTTTATCACATAATAATAGGAGATAAACACCACCATATTATAAAAGATTGTTTCTCCAAATTGAAAGATAAAACTTCAATTATGTTAACCCCAAATGTCATCTATCAGATAAATTGTAATGGGTGCCAGTCCACCTATATTGGGCAAAATTCACAGAGGTTGAAAGCTAGGATTACCCAACACAAAAGTGATTCCCGTGTAAAACCTAAAGCCTGTGCTTTAGCTAGTCACGTCAACAGTACAGGTCATGAGAGGGATTTTGATAATGCCAAAATCATTACAGCAGAATCTAATAGTAACCATCGTTTGTTTATTGAAATGTGCCACATTTTTGGCAGTAACAACACCCTCAATTCAAAAACAGACATTGACAACCTCAGTGTTTCATATCACCCCCTATTAGCCATGTCCAATAACGATTTTTCTTTAGATTTTCCCCAACCTGGTTAGAATCGGGGGGTCAAAAATTCTCAACCTAACCTGTTTCAATCTCTTTATAATATATCTTTCATTCCCATAAATAAATAATTTACCCTTTAATTAAATTTCATAAATTTCCTTACTTGTGCCAGCGAACAGTGCCTTTCCATTTTGAACGTCCCTGGTATACTACTGACGCCGATCGTAAGGCGCATGCGCGGCCCAAAACTGTCATCTGCAAAGTTTATAACTTTCTTGCATTCCTTGTCGGGTTTAAACAATTTTATCAATTTGACAGCCATTACGGCTTAAAACCAATAAAAATTGTAGTAATTAATTAATTTTAAATGTATTTGCGAATTTTTAACATGTAACCTGGTGACAGGAAATCTAGCATTACTTTAGTTGTGTGATATGCTGCTTCGTTCAGTGCTGCTTTTGTAAATTTAAAATTTGAAATCGGGTCACATGTTTTGTGAACTACATGTGCCTTTTTGGTTCTGTACCACAAGTTGCTAGGTAAGATCTTAACTAATTACATTGTACAAACAACGCTTCTTATCTGTAAACCTCTCTTTAGGTCCGAAACCACTGGTACTAGAAACTTTAAATTTGGGTGGAAGGTTCAATTTGTGACGTAAGGTAGTGCTAAGAAGAATTTTTTTAAAATACGACCCCTAAGGGGGCGAAAAGAAGTAAAATGTGTTGTCACGAATTCTTCAATATCTGTTACACCCGATGAGATATCGATTTGGTGTTTGCTTGCAAAGATTATCAATGCAAATATTTAAAAACGTATTTTAGGATTTTGCCCTAATCAACCCCTAAAGGTGCAAATCTGGACGGGGGTGAATTAAAGAACCCTTCGTATCTCCTACGTTTATTGAGTTAGAACATTCTTTTCTGGCATATACATCTATTTTTAAAATATTTCGAAAGGGGTGTAAGGGAATTTGAAAATTTTAATCCTAAGGGGGTAAAAAGGGATAAACTGTGTTCTCACGAATTCCTGAATATCTCTTAGACCCTATATGATATCGACTTGGTGTTTGTTTGCATAGATGTCCAATAGAAGTATCTAAAAACGCACTTCAGGATTTTGCTCTAATCGACCCCTAAAGGTGCAAATCTGGATTCGGGGTGAATTCAAGAACCCTTTGTAACTCCTAGGTTTATTGAGTTAGAACATTCCTTTTTTGGCATATAGATGTATTCTTAAAATATTTCGAAAGTGGTTTAAGGTATTTTACGATTCTACCCCTAAGGAGGTGAAAACGGGTAAACTGTATTTTCACGAATTCCTCAATATCTCTTAGACCCGATACGATATCGCCTTGGTGTTTGCTTGCATAGGTATCCAATCCAAGTGTCTTAAAACGCATTTCAGGATTTTGCCCTAATCAACCCTAAAAGTGCAAATCTCCTACGTTTATTGAGCTAGAGCATTTTTTTGGCATATAAATGTATTCTTAAAACATTTAAAATAACGGTTTAAGAGATTTTAAAATGTTACCCCTAAGGGGGTGAAAGCGGTAAACTATGTTTTCACGAATTCCTCAATATCTCTTAAGCCGATAAGATATCGGCTTGGTTTTTTGCTTGCATAGGTATTCAATACAAATGTCTACAAACACGTTTCAGAATTTTCCCAAATCAATCCCTAAAGGGGTACTACCTACAAGGTAGTAATAGAAACTAAAACGAAAACGTCTGCTAATCAAATGGCCTACTGCTGTTTGTTGCCGGTCGATTAAAATTAGTGAACTAATAAATTACATAAGAAAACTAGATTATTCCAACACACTTATATGCAGTTTGTGATTGTTAGACATGTGAATCCAACAGACATGCAAGGTAGTAGTGGAAACAGGCACTAAAACGTGTGCTAATTAAAAGGCAAAAGCTGTGTGCTGCAGGGCTATTAAAATTAATGGCCTAAAAAATTACATAAGAAAACTAGTTTTTTTTCTGATACACTTATATGCAGTTTGTAGTTCTTATACATGCGAATCCCATAGACATTCAATGTAGTAATATAAACAGAAATAAAAACGTCTGATAATCAAATGGTCTACACCAGTATGTTGAAAAGCTAGTGATACAAGGTAGTAATGGAAACAGAAACGAAAACGTCTGATAATAATCAAAAGGCGTACAGATGTTTGTTGCAGCGCTATTAAAATTAGTGTTCTAATAAATTACATAAGAAAACTAGGTTATTTCTGATACAATTATATTCAGTTTCTAGTTCTTATTTATGTGAATCCCATAGACATACAATGTAGTAATGGAAACAGCAACGAAAATTGCTAATCAAAACGCCTTCGACTGTTTGTTGCAGCGCGCTAGTAAGATCAGTGATCTAACAAATTACACAAGAAAACTACGTTAAGTCTGATACAGTAATTACATGCCGTATTCAGTGCTTAATGAATCTCACAGACATATCTAATTTTATAAGCAGAATCTATAACGTTTCTAATTAAAACTCTTAGAGCTGAATGTTTGATATCTATTAAAATTGGTGATTGAACAAACTGCTCGTATGAAAGGAAACTAGATGTTTTCTGGTACAATTAAATGTAGTTTTCAGGTTTCCAAAATATGAATTTCTTTAATATTTCTTATTTCAAAAACAGAAATAAAACCTGTGCTGGTAAAAATATCTAGGGATTATCGCTACAGCCCTATTGTAGATCCAACCTACTGTGGGAGAGAAAAAAGTCTTTTCTGGCACAATTAAATACACACAATTAAAACTTAACACCTTAAGAAATATCTGATAGTTTCAGATTGCAGTAGCAGATTAAAAGATGCTGCTGTCCGTTTTAATGACAAACCATCCCCATAACGTACAGTGTAATACTTATTATCACCTCTTATTCGAATATTACAAAATAATCAAAACTAAAGTATGATATATTCTGTTATACGTATAATGTTTCATTAAACATTTTTGGAAGCTTCTTTTCTATTTATTAATTTTAAGCATTGGCAAACCATACTACTAAAGCCTCAGTTAAGTAATTTGCATAAATTATAATAAATTGTTTTTGAAGGAAGTCAAATTTCCTTAATTTGTATGTTTTTCAGTTAGACTGAATCATCTAGGAGACAGGTTCATCTAAAATGATTTTTTAATGAGCAGGACTAGGTAATAAAAAAAGTAACTTATAGTTGTTTCGGGACGTGTGATTTTCATCGATTTTGAAATTATGTAGAGTAAAAGGTCCAGACAAAACAGAGGACTGTCATACCATTTTTATGTTTTATTTTTTTAGCTCACACTTTGTAAAGTCTATATTTCACTATAGACCATAGATCATGGGCGAGTTAAGGTTCTACCCATACCTTACTTCGGAAAACGTCGACTACGTTAATTTTTTTATTCAACTTTGACAGTTTAAAGTGACATTATTAACTCCACAACAATCTTCATGAGCAGTCAATTATTCTCAAGTGAAATTTTAAAGATTTAATTCACTAATGAATTAAAAAAAAATCAATGAAGAACAATATATTTTTATTTCTACAAATATTTACATTCAATTATTCTTTCTCTTTGTAGTTTGTAATATATAATTACTAAAATTTAGATCAAGTGGACGATGAATGGGCAAATGTATATCTTGATTTGAATATCTTTTAATTTTTTTTATTCAAAATTTCGTAAAAATTTAATAAACGTTTGTTTAATTCACTTACTGTATAATATTTATTAACTATCGAGATGGTGTTTATAGTTAATTAAAAAATGGCGGTTGTAGAATTGGAAAATATTTTAGAAGGCAGCGAATTCAGGACCTAAACAAGTCCGCGTTGTAAAAACTGCAAACACTGTTGCGTGTGTGGAATTTTTTTCTTGAAAATAAACATATTCATGTAAAAGATATTAAAATTGTCATGAAATTAACATTGGAACTTTTCGTTATTATTTAGAAAAACTAATGGAATGCTGTTTTAAGTCGGACACTTATGTATAACAAGATGTCCAACAATGGTTTTGCCAGCAGACTAGAGAAATTTTCTAGAAAGGAAGCTAAACGTAGTGTTGTGTCCTAATGTCTACGGAAATTTGTTTTAAATAGTATGCTCGTATACATTTTATAAGCCTTAAACTTCGTGTATGCGTGGAACGGAAAAACGAAGAGAACAAACGTGCAATTAAACCAAATTACAGAGAATCTTAGCAGTTCGAGAAGATGAAACTAGTACTAATAGCAAAGGTAAAACGAAATTTATTGTTCCCTGAAGTTTCATTTTAAGACAAAGCAGTCCTATAATCTCCTTAAGCAGACTCCAATTTTCAGGAGCGAAGACTACTGAAATAATAACACATAAATCTCGGGCGCTGACGGATTGTAAGCTAGCAAAACTGTCAGCTTGCTGTTTCCCTTTTCAGTATGTCTGCATTTCAAGTAAATTTCAAGACCCGGAGGAAATATTTATGGCATTTAATGCTTGATGGGAGTAATCTCCCACAGCATTTTTATTTCTCATGTAACAGCGATGTAACGCCGGGAAACGTGTGCTGAATTTTCCGCTGAAAATGTGCTTCGGAACGAAGAAAAACGCTGCAAACCAGACACGCTTACGAATATTTAGTCCTATTCGTTATGCGGCATTTATTTCGGCTGATAACTGTAAAATAATAAAGTTCGAGAATGATTAATTAGCAGCTCTCGTGCTGAATATCTACGTTCATCGATCTTCACCGCCGCCTAATGCTAACGTAGTGGCGGGAAAAGCCTTTGTCCGAGCCCGATTAATTAACTTTTTCCAAACAAGGACCATACACCCGTAAATGAGACGTTTTAATAATGAACGAGGCCCGCAACAATGCAGTTTGCGCCCGGAGCGTGTCGGCGCAAATGTTTAATTGCTTTCTTTGCGGACTCCGGGTCACCAACTTTTCACCCCGACCGTGGTGGAAAATTTAGGCGTAACTTTCGGAATTTAGTTGAACTTGCGAAATATTTATTCCTTTAGTAAGCCTGGCAGTACTTTAACATTAACAGAAAGTAAAATCGGAAGCTTTGGAGATGGGGAGTGTAGCTACGTCGCTTTGTTTCGATTTTCCAAACGACACCTCCAACTTCAATTATGGGCTTTTCTTCTGGTACACAAGCGGGAACGCACAAAAAGTGTCATTAACTTTATTGCGGGACAAGAAATTAACAACCCATTATCGTTAGCAAGTTATATTAGTTTCGAATTTCCCCTTTATTGTTGTCTGTTTTTAAATGGAAGGGTTGGGAAATGGAAGTTGTGTGTAGTTTTGCGAAAATGGTTGAATTTTGTTTTGAATTGTGGGGTTGTTAATAAGGTTGGAGCTTCCGAGGAAAATGGTCGAATTTAGTGCAAGGTTACATTAAATTAATGAGGCGTTCTTTGGTTATGCTGAAGTGTTATTGCTGGCGTCTAATAAAAATTGTCAAAATATTAATAGACTTGGAGAGCTTTTAGCTGAGGAACATTTAAAATAGACGCCCCATTTTTCATACACAATATTTTTTTAGATTCTTTTAATCTTAATAAACGATAGTCCATCTCTTTCATAAATGGCTGCCTTGAATCTATACTGAACTATGTAGCTCTAACGACCACAATTAATTGTTAGATTATTTTTAACACTGCGGCAACTTCAGGGAACCTCCGACTCGTCATCCAGCACAGTTAAAAAAGTTTAAAATAAGTGCTGCACATGCAGCTCGAGCTACCTTGCAAGGGTCGAAAGGAAACTGCACATCGAATAAACACACAGACACTGAACAACAACATACGTTGAACTTTCGACGGTCGTACCTACCTAAGGGGGTATCGCGTATTCATAGTACGAGGACTCGGACGCGGGCGTCGGGACGCTCTGGTCGCGTTATTTCCGTCCGCAGCCGGAGCTGTACTGTCGAAAAGGCGTCGCAACGTGCAGTGTAAAATACCTGACAATGGCGCATGTGCGCCTTCCTGTGCTAATTATAAATAATACACAATTTTTGTTGCATATCGAACACAGTGCCTGGTTTCGTTCAGCGCCTGCTGGACGTCGCCATGGCTACGGTTGTTATCTTAAAACAACTGGACAGGCGTAGCTACGAGAAAGCCAGGTGGGAATTAATATTTTTCAACTTTCTAAATTAATTGTCGATGTCAGTCTCGTGTATGCATCGGTGAATGGTTGATATGTTGCATATAGTTTGTTTTCTTGGACACGATAGTGAGGTAGAAGCATGCGGATTGCCAAGTACTTTAGACACCGACTGTTATGGTCATATTGTCTCTACTGGAATTTTACCAGAATTAAGTTGTTCACATTCTAGCAATTGATCTTTGACATGCTGCACATGGTAGAATATGACATGGGCGACTTCCAATAGCTGTTTGTGATGAAAACGGTAGTACTATCTAAAAGCTCCTTAAGGAAGATAAAAATATAACTCATAAAGATATTGAACAAAACATTAGGAATTGAATCATAGGCCGCTTATATCATCATATGCCAACAGCTGAGTTTAAAGAACGGGCCATAGAAGGAAAGGACGAATTAAAAAAGCATATTAGCAGAAGAACAAGCAAATCAAACGGAGAATGACAAAAGATCAAAAGATACACGACAAGAAATAGTAAAAAGAAACGATATGAATACGCTTTACGATGAAAGAAAAAAATGACGGGAGAGAAAACAGTTCGTATAGATTCTGCTAGCGATGTTGTTTATTTGGGTATTTCGCTACACTAAAAAATTGAGCATTGAAGAAACCTCCATTAGATTAGCATTAGAAACAAATCATTATTACTTACCTTTTCTTAATCGACTGTTAGCCACTGAACGCTTCCAATAATCAATAACACAAAACATATGACAATTACAACACTTTTCAAAGCAAGGCAGCTAGCGAATTGTGAATACCCAAAAATGGTAACCTGCTCAATGCGTTCAACGTGCAAGCTAATTTTTCCGGTAGAAGGAGTGAGTTAATACTAAACTGATTACATTTAAATGCAGGTGTTACCGTTTTAATTAACCAACAACTCGCAAATCTAAATTGGAGAATTTCCACATATTATGAATATCGTAACTTCCAATGAACATGAAATCTCAAAAGTAGCCTCTATGCAGACGCACTGAGAAGCTATAACTTTTGAAAGTAAGAACAAGACATAACTGGGCATACTTAAAGTATAATATATTATTTTTATCTTTTAATACAAACAGGTATCGAATGCAAAAGAGGCAGTTCCTCATACTGATATATCCAAATCTAAAATTTATTACATTTGAAAGTAAATTTTATCTACCATTCTAATAGCAAATTCGCGTCGTGACCACGCTGCGCTCACAATAAAATGGAAATTATGGATAAATGTTTATGTTTAACACACAAACCAAAATTTAAAGTGTCTAGGAAATACATATAGAACATTAATGCATTATTACGTCGGAAATAAACCAGACACTTTCAACATAGTTAGCTTATCTGTGGCCTCGAATGCCGATCAAAGCAACTAATGTAGCTTCGATCTTACAGGTTCTGCTACGAACAGCCGACGCATGCAACGCGCATATCCAAAAGGACCAATAAAATAGAAGTAAACAGTAAATACCAGAAAAGAAAAAGAGCCCTGCAACGATATAACAATCTACAAACTCCAAGTACAACCTTTACTCTGACTATTGATCGGCCCACGTACTTGAGGACTCGATTTTGGTGTAGTAATGTCTTACTGCTATAGTCTTCTAGAAGTTGTTGAATTATCGACACCCATCTAGAAAAGACGCGTAAAGAGAAATTGTAACCAATATTTTCGTCCATTTCCGAAGTTAACTCCATTCAAAATGGAACTTTTCCATATTCCATACACAAGCAAGGATTGAGAAAAAGTAAAGGAGATATTCACGGCCACTAAAATTCGAGATTGCCGCACACAGCGGAGAGACCCACAAATCTCCTACAATTTTCAGTAGTTGTACAGCATGTTTCTCAGTTACAGATGTCTTCCGGAAACTCCGCCCAATTTATTGTTAAAGAAAACATTAAGTTATTGAGTTTTACTACTACAATGACATAATCAGACGAAATAGCCCTAGAATTTTCTAGGTTAATATGGTGAATGCAGTAACGCAAATTTCTAGCCTCACGAAGTATATTCGACAACAGAACA
>CALNHX010009751.1:0-46728 GCA_940337035.1 Agriotes lineatus
GTCAAAAAAGGTCTGCACCTAGCAGAATCTCCAAATTCACATACGGAGAAATGTCGAGACGCGTACAAATCCCCTAACTGAAGGGTGAGAAGTGCCTAGACAACCATAAGCACCTTCTCCAGAATGGCGACGTCGACCAGCGCCAAAACTTCCGCGACCTTATTCGATCGAATGCCGGAACAAGATGACCCAATTTCGCATCGCGAGCGCTCAACAATGAGCCAAGGCTGCGTATCAAGAATGTGCAGTGCCCAAACGCAATTCGAAAAGCATCGAACATACAATAAATCGGAAATTATTGGTAACCAAAATCTCGAAAATACAGTAAGGCGAAAATTGACGGTAACAACATCGACAAAGCAAAAATACCAGCAGAAAGAGATGATTCGACGATCAATATCTAGAAGCTACAAATAGAAAAATGAACCTTGGATTGCACAATAAAAAAAGAGAGGCAAAGAGCATTCATAAAAAAAAGTTCAAGCTATACTAGCAGATAAAAGGAATAGACCAATTATAATATAACAACAACCGAAATGTATACAGAACAGTTAATCAGACAAGAGCAACATACAAACAATTTGTAGAGATACCCACGGCAACATTGTTAGCATTAAACAGAACAAATGCTACAATTGACGTATTTTACAAGAATCCTCACCTCTACATAGAGGTTTGAAGTACACGCTTTACAAAACTTTTATCAGCCAGTTCTGACTTTTGGATCAGACATGGACGCTGGCTCAGAATAGCCAAAAGACAATGTCATGGGCTTATGGCGTAGACACTGTCACTAGATATATTATTACACTTTGTGCTTGTTGTGGATCCATGAGCAAAAAACAATGCTACTTGACAATGCATAAGATGCTAAAGATCAGGGCATACCAAAACCTACCGTTTCTGTCTCCTTGATGCATAAAATACCCAGGGCATTATCACTACTCTGAGTGTATTAGACCCGGATGCAAAACCTACGTGTGTTATCCGGGGTTGGCAGTAAACTATTCATTACAGAGAATGCTGCTTGTTGAAGCGAAATAACAATAGATCTACTCCTCAAACAATATGCAGTAAAACTCTAAATTTTACACCATCTCACACAAGCCAGCTGATAGGACCGAATGCTATACAACAGGAAATATTACCACTAACCTTCGACCGCAACGCATTAACGAACGTAAATGCGAACACAAACCGAGGTTGCTTCCACAAACTCGCTTTTACCGCAAATCCTAAAATTTATCCAATAGTTAATTACGGCATACATCGAACAAATAAAAATCTTTAACATGTTCTTAATCCCTAAGCTTTTCTATTGCGGTAAATAACAAAACAATAATCTATACGTTTGTAATTTTAAATTGTTAGACTTAAAAATCAAAGATCTGCTTTTCTCCTTTTAATCGCAAAAAATAGCATTGCTATTGCCTGTGTGAGCAAAACACCAATAAAAAAGTGTACAATCCCCAATATTCGATTAATCAAAAAGAGCTATTGTTTCGCACGTTCTCATACTCTTACTATTGTCAACAGGTTTTGACCACTTGCTACTTACCAACACTTCTTCGTAGGTTTCCTGGTCGGCATTTTTCAAGCAAACAGTTTCAATAGTCCGAAGTGCCCTCTGTTGGAAACCTAACGGTGAGTTTTCGATAACAGCCGCGTGGCCAAGATATCCTAAAATTAAATGATTGCGTTACATAACCAAAAACACTTCTCTCTTTTGGTTTTTATGTTTTGTGACAATGCTTAATTGTTTAATATAATTGTATAAATTGAACAAATCCGAGGTGGAATTTTATAAATTTTAAAGACAATTTATTTATAAACGCCGCTTGCAGTCGAGGTCGCAGTGAAAACTGGAGCGTTCTGAAGAGAGTTCGACCCCCGGCCGGGGTGCTCCGGTTTTTACTTAGTTTAAGGCATGATAGCTTAAGTGATGCCGCACCACCGTGATGTAATGTGAAAACGGTTCCATGGGGAACGGTAGAAGAGTTTAGGGAAGGAAAGAAGGGAATGAGCCGTATTGTTTTTAACATCAAAGATCTAGTAATTATACAATAAGTAAACTATGACAACGTTACCTGTTAACAATAATGTTACGATGTACTGCAACATTCTACAGCGGCAACACTCTTTCGCTAGGTACTCTTTTAATCAAATAGTTGCTAGGATGTCTGAATTAACGGTTAAATATTAATCTCCTCATGATAAATAAATAGTCCACTAGTTCAAGGCAACCAAAGTGAATGCGGCACTGATTAACGTTGTATTTGTAAACATGCTGTTTGTCAAATTTATTACTTAAAATTATATAAGGTTTAAAACAGTTTCAGTCAAGCTAACAGATTTTTCTAGAAGAAACTAGTTCTTTAGAAAATAAAACTTACTAAAACAAAGCATATTTTCATATTCACTAGTTAAATAACATAGTGAATATGCGTGGAAAATGTTATACGAAGTATTAGATAATCGCTTGAACAACGACTTGTACATTCAGTAATAAATTATAATTGAAAATACGGAAGATGTGTACCGAGTGGTTAAAAATTATAGTAAGTATATACTATGGTGTTTTAAATACGAATGACGATGCGTATGATTTTTGTATTATGCCATATAGTTTCTAAAGTAAATTTACGAACCGGTTTAATAGCCCATTTATGCGAGTAAGCCGGTTTAAAAATCTATCTATAAGAGAATTTAAAAATCGATTTGTTAACTGATTTAAAAATCTGTTTATAATACAAGGGCACTTGTATATTTTCTACTTTTATAAGTATAACCAATTTACGTTATACGTTATGTTATGTCTTTAAAGTCCTTTTTTTCAACTTGTTTATACCAGTTCAACAATGCTGCTATGGATGGTAGTGTTCATTAATGTATGTCACAATATACCGCACTAATGAGATCCTAAATATCTGTCACTAACGTTTATAATAGTTAAAATAGGGTTTTATTTAAAACTTTGATTTAAATCTTACCTTTTGTCCACAGTATTTTGCCTGTAATTGTAATAAACCTGTTATTGCACTCTATCTCAGAGTTAGTATTAAAATCAGATTAAGACATAAACAATGAATAACTATAATAGAAGATATAGGACAATTGTATTTCTTAAGTAATTAATAACTGCCTTTATCATACGTTTAACACCTTTGTTACTAATATTTGATAAATACTTAATTTCAGTTAAATAAATTTTAGATTAATATTATTGTCTGTTTCCAATTTTATGATTATCTAATTTATTATTCAATTTTAATAACTCTGTAAGTGGCAGATATATTATTATTACATGTGTCTTTTGTGAAGTTGAAAGTTAATAAACTCACTTTGTAAGCTTCTATCTTCAAGCTCTTTATCTTCCATAATCTTCTATTCTATCTCTGCTACAGCTATCCTTGTTGTAGTTGGCAGCACATCCTGGTGTAGTAGTAATCGATGCACTCACTAAGTTTTTTATTTTGCACTAATATTTGTCTATCACACTTTTTAGGTGTATGACAATATAAACGGCTACATACCAGTACATTAACTCCTAACATTGCCTATTAAATGTAATTTCAATTGGGACATTTGTCAGTTCAATTTATATTGTTATACAACCCATTTGTTCTGTTTATTTTTATATTACCCCCCAAAACCAATGGTTATCAAACAAATGATATTACAGTTTTCTTTTATTACTTGTTATGACTTTTCTAATTGTCATAAATCATATTTCAGGTTAACAGTTTTACATTGTGTATGTTTTCAACTACATGACCAAATATGTAAGAATTAAACTTTTATATTACATTTTATAATAATAATTACTCCCTTCAGATAAGTCTTGACTAATTTGTATTACAATTGCATTCAAAACTGGACTATTTACAAATCAACTGCAAATACCGTTGTACGAAACCGAAATTCCAATGACAAAACGAAACCATCACTCCTTTTAGGAACATTATTGAAGCTGATTTATTATATTATATTATATAATAATTATTGTGTAGTTATTGAATGCTTTATCATTTAATGATCATATCAATACTTAAACCTATTATTAACAAGTGTTTGTAGATCTTTATAGACAAACTTATGGGTACCACTGATGGAAATATTCTATCTGAGGTGGTAGCTTCTAACCTAATTTATTCAGTATTCCATCACCAAATCTATCAAAATTACAGAAAGTGGTACTCCAATTCTAAACCCGTATTTTGTACTCGTGTGTAGAATTCGTGGATTGCTTAAAAGGAAATGCTTTTATACAAAATGTCAACCAAAATTATAATATGCTGTAGGTACTGTAGTGTACTGAAGTCACTACTTTGAGCGGAAATTAATTTATACAATGAGCTGTTTTATTTTTTTCAGTATTGTAACTTGATTTAGCAGGACTCTTTTATATAGAAGATTAATTTAAAGTTGTTCTGTAAGGTTTTGTAAATATGTTATATAAATTACGCTTCGAATAAACTTATGTCATTCTATTATTTTATTTGACATAGGTATACAAATACAGCACTTCTCTGTGAACTTGCGTACTTAGCAGTATTTGTGCTATGCTTCTGACACCTCCCGGTACGATGTGTTGCCTATGCTAATGCGAGCGAGCTAGAGGTCACGTCCAGTCAAATTTTCACTCATCAACCTTAGCACTACCAATTCATGCAGTTTTCGTCCTTAATGTTTATTTCTATAACCTCCAATTATACATTAATTTCTATTCCTCACAGTTTCGTTATTAGTTCAGTTATCTTGCTTCCTTTGACTTCTGCGCATACACTATTTCTGTTCTATTACTATTTTCGGATTTTCTCAGACTCGATACCGCCCAATTTGGACTTAGATGTCGGAACCAAGCGAAAATCCGTTCACCAACACAACTTTCAACGAAAAGTGAAGTGTGCCCAAAATATTACAAAACACATTATTAACATAGCATATATACTTACTTACAAATATGTTAAACAAACCTGGAATCATTTTTACACTTTCAAAAGATTCTAGGATCTTTTTCACTGCTACTCTCGTTCCTGCACTCTTACTGCTATGTGTCTCGAGTTCAGTTTATGAAGTTTAGAATTTTTCATTATTTTTTTTAATCGAAAAATATATCCCTGTTTTGAATAACAGTTTAAGAATGTTTTGCAATATATAGTGACATCATGAAAATTATTTTTACCGCAGGCCATATACAATTTCAAACCTTTTTCTATTGTTTTTTCTGACATTGCATATATCCATTAACAAAAAAGAATACCTGTTCAAGTAGTTTTTTTTTTTGGATTTTCAACTTTTGTTTGCAAATAAAGGCAGTTTTAAATTTTCTTCGGAACTTCCTTTATCAGTCATTGATTTCTTCTTCGGCTGCAACTTCGTCTTTTGCTCTCGCCCTGCCTCTGCCTCAGTATGTTTTAATTCCAAAAGATTAAAAAATACGCAAAATAGATGACAAGTTAGCCATAAATAAAAAGGAATGATTTTTGATGTAGTTCTAATCGATTTTCAGAAGTATTTCTTGTTACAGGCATTTTACGGTATTCAAATACGGTTGACACATTATTTCAAGTAAGTAATTTTTATCATCTACACAGATTTGCTCAAATTGATCTCTCCTGAAATGTATCTACAATTTTTATACAACTTAAAAAATGTTTGGACAATACGTTACGTACTACATATAAACACCTCACTGTTTTTTGCAAATAAATTAAATTGGAAGCTACAGTACTGAATGTACTTTAATAGGCAATGCGCCAATCGGCGGAGTAAAAATGGCCGCTCCCATACAAAACGTTGGCGCAAAGCACCTTGTGAATAGATTCGCCGGCATTGTGGTGGTATTCCCTTGCCTTCCACAACTATTTTCAGGATTGAAAAACGCTAAAGTACACTGCCCCAGCGAGATTCAAACCTGGCCACCTAAGAAAATGTGGATCAGTACCCCAGCGAGCTACGCAACTGAACTATGCTGTATAGAAAATCTACGTTACATTAATTTTTGCCGATAATGAACGGAAATATGCTACCAACTAGTTTCGGAGAAGGCTCTGAGTTCGCATTTAAATTAAAGGGCTCCAAGTGGTTTCAACTGACACGTTCTTATTCCTTGAAATAACGAACTACTAAATCGTTCAAGCGTAGCAAAAAATTACAGCCTGGCTTCCAGTACGCTATCTATTTACAAATACAGGAAACCAATTTAATTATCGCAGGTGAGTAAAGGCCCTATAAATGGTTAAGTAAAGTGACAGCCCAATACAAGTAATTAATTTTTATTTATTTGAAATAATAATTAATAACTGTCTACACATACCGAAATGCAATACATATACTGTAACCGAGGGTCATTATTCAGGTACCTGCATGCTTTCCGTAATACGGTATTAAATTATACTCTCTTCTTTAATGCCGTGGACGAATTTATGCAAACCGTTATTGAATTATGCTAGTCAATTTGATAGTTCTTTAATATAAATTTGTAAATCAAGAATCGCCACGTAGGTTCAGCCCGACACAAGTGTCATTTACCTTGCGTACCTCATTATTTTATTAGATAAGAAGTGCTTCCAAGCAATTATAAGTATTAAAATAGTCATAAAATAGAACTTCGTTTTGTTTTCTTTTCTATTTAACATTAAACAAATCTATGACATTAATCGAACTGTCACATAAAATTACCAAATTTTTGACACATAAATTTCATTGCTCTCGTAGATCACATTCTTTAAAAATAAAATTGTTCAATCTAGGTTTCTTTGGAAATAGTACTTTAAGTTGCACCACTGGGTTGCCTTTACCTAATCTCGACAGTACGGCTTTACTGAAAGCCTGGTACATTTACCTTTAATTCTGGGCGCCACTGCAGACAAGCTAGCTAGATGTATGCAATTTACAGTATCTGCAGTTACTGTGAGGAAATACGTAGTTTAGTTACCCAATGAATACTCCTAAACCAAAAACAAAGGTCAATTAATGGTTGGGCACCCAATGACACAATCTTTTAGCGGTTATATATGGACGTACTTTTGTTGAAAAAATTTAATTTTTGCACCCCCCAGGAGAGCTAACAGCAGAGCCAGAGGCAGAAAACCGGAAACGTCATCTGCGAGCAGCATCGAAGCGACCTTCACGAAGTAGAATCCATCGGTAATTTTAACATTTGCCGTTCGGAAAGCTAGGTAAATTCGAGATTGAACCTTACTGAAGAGGCATGGCGTTTTTCCAAGGATCCTGCTACGCCGTAATTTTCAATAATCGAACGGCGTCATCCGGTTTTGCAAAATTGGCGGAGTTCCAAGCATCATAAACAGTTGAAAGGTCGGCGTGGGTACGTCATCCTGAGAATAACGAAGGCGAGGGTCTACGTCATCCTAATAATGAAGGCGATGTTTTAATTGTTGCCAAGCAGGAATATTGGAATTATTTACCTGACGCTTTCTTACATTATTTCACGATTTTAAAGGTTCAAATACACGCTGTACGCACAAACCATTTTTTGTTTATCTGTCAATTTACGAAGTGCTGAATTATCTAGTAAGAACGAGCAAGTGATCTACGTTGAGACAAATAACCTAAAATTTGAGAATATAGTCCATTTCAGACTCAACCTGAGATAAGCAATTTTGTGTTCGCCGAGAGCTAACGTAATAAATATTGCAGTTAAATAAAATAGAACTTATTTGTTTAATTATTTATTACATTTCGTTTTAACTAGCCTTAATTTACTGACAGGCAAGTTTGAGCACAGTATAAAAATATAATCTGAGAATTGTGTATATGGATTTGCCCTAATTTTAACTTATATTGATTATGTGACTAAAATATTATAAACAGTCAATTCAGCTCAATACATACATAAAAATGCTTAAAATAGTTTAAACAGCAAGTGTGCTATACCAAATAGGAAAATCGAGCCAGCTACTAATTATAATTAGTACAACAAACGCGAACTATTACAAGCGACAATGGAAGAAAGAATAAAGGAAACGATATGAGATGAAATAAAAAAAGAAGTTCTGGTATTCGGCATTCGAGGATGGACAAGCATAAATATCAACCAGCTATTCGATGTAGTCAGTGACAGAGGCCCTTTTTAACCTTGTGGTTTACTATCTTTAAATTGGAGGAGGCACCGGAAGAAGAAATAGTTGCATAGGGCTTTAAAAAGTTCTAACTCAAATTTTCCTCTATAAAATGAAACTTTGAGCTAAAGTGTGAGCAGGTGTTTTAGATTTCAACACTTTAAGAAGCAATCCCTGTACTTATTCTCAACGTTTTCTCAGTCTGCGAATGTAGTTGTTTTATCTCGCTCAGCATCTATTAAAGATCTGTAAAGTTTGTCATTCAGTGCTCCTCCTGAGTAATTATACCAATTTATTTGTATTCCTTTATTTCCATATTATCTTGTACATTGCATGCTTCGTCGATGTTTTAATAAATGCCGAATACTTAAGAAGAATTGCTCAATTTTTAACACATGCATCTAAGCATGCTGTGATGGGGCTAACAGCAACAAACAAACTTGCTGAAATAAAAATAAAAATAAATGTTTAAAAAGCCGATTGAGAAAGCTTATTTTTATATTTAATTAACTAGTATTAGCCCTGAAAATATTAACACTGCAGTGACAGATTAGTACAGATTGAATACTTTTTGAAACATCAATTAAAAGTCTTATTTATTAATCAAAATACATGGGGCAACACAAGTGTTAACGCAATTCAATCTGACACATCTTGACAGGGTGTCAATGCCTCTGTAAATAGCTTGACTACCAATTCTCTAAGTTTTGGAGCAGAAGGGCAATGGCTATCAAATTTGTCGCCGTAGCAGGTACGGACACTCCGTAGGTCACTAAAAATAATACAAGTGTAAATATTTGCTAAAACCAATAATTTATATATAAGTCCTTTAAACAATGTCAATACATAACTATTCTACACTTACCTGCAAACTTTAGCTTTCGTCAAAACAACATCATCAGAAACGCTTCCGAACACCTCCGACTTCTCGTAGCAGACGGCAGATGGGTCTTTAGTGGGGTCTTTAACAAACGAATTTATGCAATCCAGCGAGGAAGGATCGATCTTTGCTGGAAACAGAAAAGTATTACGAAGTTAAAGAAATAAAACTGTGGCGTTTTACCCAGCACCAATATGTGGTCGCAAAGGTAATTCGAGTAGTTCCCGTAAGCCTCCACAAGGAAATCACCCAAGTAGCTTTCGTCAATCGATAAACAAAGCTGGAATTTCTCTGTGAATTCCTCTGTGCATTTAATCATCTCTTCTCGGTGTTGAAGGCACAGCCTGAATAGTTCGTCATCCGATGGCAGATCGTGGAGAAAACTAAGTTTCCAGTGTTGGTTAAGTTGCTTTAGCTTCTCCTGAAATAACAAAAGATTTTGAGTTTGAGGATACGGATTTTGAAGATTTGAGGCGCAGGGTCAAAGAAAGTAGCAATAAAAGCCAATATGACATTTAGTTATTTTATACTATTGATCGTTCAGGAAGTTTTGCTGACTAATAGAACATTTTTGTGTCTAATGAGCCCGTCATGGTCAGCAGAAGCGAGATAAATCTTCTAAAGTGTTGTTTCAAGTGTGCACTTCCGAACCTTTTCAGTAATCTTTCGCTTTTTAAAGATATGTGAAGATAGTTTTTCAGTTTGCCACGAATTGCAAGTTATTTTAGACAAGTCCCAAACTAAATAGACTCAACTATTCTAACCAACTTCAGATAGTGTCAAACAAGCGTTCAGGATTTATGGACGAATCTGAGTGCCAACTAGGTACAGTGAAGACGGCGTGCGGTTTTTCTTTTCTAATTAGCAAATGGTTTTTAAATTATCAGGAAGGCGCCAAAGAGTCTTTTGATACAACTGATAGGTCCATTAGGTTAGAAGAACTCTTAAACTCACCAAGGTTTGCGTAGCCGAATATCCTAACCTTAGGACACTAGTTTTCTCTTCCCAGTCACTATCAGTTAGTCCCAAACTAGGGCAAATGTTATTTATAATGTTGTGGTTTTTACGGTTACTCGAAGTGTCAACATTATAATGACATTTCGGCTTAGTGTGCCTAGCACCTTGTGAACTCAAGCACGGGTTTGTGTAGTGATTATGTTTTTTGGTTGCTCTTGAACCCCTACAAGCTAACCGTGATTTGGTGCCTGTTATTGGAGTACCTTCTAAGCAAGGATACTGAGACATTTGGCTTTATTACTGTTTGTGAAGCCTTATTGACTAACGTTTTGCAAGACATTACAGGTTGCGTTGTCATTGTCAAGGTTGCTCTAAGATATGCCAGTCGACATGGAGGTATTTATAATGCTAGCCATGGAGAACGGCGGATCAGTGGCGATTAATCGGTTGAGGAGTGGAGGTTGTGATGCTTTAGACCGTGAATAACAGGACTACAAGTTTTAATGAGTCTAAAGCCATCTTCCTTGGTTATATTCTTTGACTGTTTTTCTTTTTCTGTGACTTTACGTATCATTCTTGAGAAGCACAAAAACGACGCACTCTATGCCGAAATTAAGTTCTACTATTGACAATTCGAGTAACCGCGAAAGCCTCAAACATTATATAACAGGCCTCTACTGCGAGGAAGTTCGCAATGAAAGCAGAACATTAGACCAACTAAGACAAAAGAAGGCGAACTTGTTAGCGGACCTAGCCTTTCTAAAATGCCGCTGTGATGACAAGGTCTTGCCTAGTTGTGTATACAGATTGCCTGCAGGTACTAGGTACATACGGCAACTAGATACAGTTTGTTTGTCTGACAGTCTGACCGTCTCTGTAGCTAGTTACCGTGTGTATTCACCGTCTGAAAAATCCGCACAGCAACAGGATTCTTATTAATGTCAGTCTAGGATCACTTAGATCCGAAATACAAAGAGTTAGACAGGAACTAGATATTACAAGATCAAAGCTAGACACTTTACACATAAAATTTCCGAACACGTTGGAGCCAACGTTGTGGTAGAAAATCGATGCTATCGCTACGACACAAGCACATAATACACTCGAACACACAACATCTAAACAAGCAGCCAAATATGGTGGGCTGGCGCCTAAGCAGTCATCAAAAGGCTACGAACAAGGTAAATGTTTGTAAACCTTAGTAATACACAATTAGATAAACGGACCACATTCGTGCTAAAGAAAAGTTGCAGCTTTGCTGTAGCACCCAAACAAATACCAGGATACCACTCTGACTGCAATAAAAATCCTGACGCAAAACCTACGTGGGTTAACTTAGTTTGGTAGCACACTGTCAACTACAGAGAATGCAGCATGTTTAAGCACAATAAGAATAAGTCTACTCTTCAAACATATGCATTCAAACCCTAAATTGACTCTTTTACCCACAGGCCAGTCGATCAAACTTAATACTGAACAACAGTAAATATTACAAATAACCCTATCTACAGGAACGAATTAAGCAAAGTGAATGCGCACCCTAACAACAGTCCTAATCCGCAAACAGAAGATACTTCCACAAAGTCGTTTTTACCTCAAATCCTAAAATCCGTCAAACAATTAATTATACCATACATCGAACAAATAAAAACGTTAGCATGTCCTTGATTGCTATGTTTTTTAATTACGTTAAATAATAAAAAACATCTTAATATGAGTTTAATTTATCTGTTCGTTTTCCCCGGACGGTTGGTGAGGCAACCACAATTACATGCGACGATTAGACGCAGGCCATTAAACCCGCTTGCTTCTCAAAGCAAATTTAGCCACTGGGTGACGACGGGATGTCTAAACCAACGACTAAATTCCAAGGTAACACAAATTTATCAGCTTTACCTGGTACACCAAGGGAGTCGAGTTTTGGTGTAAAAATTGTCGGATTTAAGTCAGCTGCAACATGATGTAGATCTAATAATTCTAGGTGACTGTTGGAATAACATTTAGTAAAACATAGCAACGACGACGTCGACCGTTTTAAATAACGGCCTCAAGGTGTTTAAATAATCCAAGGAGCGGCAACAATATTCACTCAAGCTCCCAGATCAAACCATTTCTGTTCGCCTAAGAGCTTTGGCAGCCAAGTCTTAACAGCGAACTACCCTTGTTCGTCTAAAGCTTTGGCGTTAAAACGCAGTGGCCGAACCTTCGTAAGTTCTCCCGCAGTGCAGCAGCCTCTTCGATGGAATAATCCCCTATGGCCGCCCCTAAGTTACTTTTTCTTCTAGAGGCCGAACCAAGCTTCGCCTCCGCAATAGCCCTGTCCAAGTCAAACCCATCGTTTGCCGGTCACTACGAACCTGCAGCATTCCCATGTTGAACCTTTCAACACCCAGCATTGCCTCCAAGGAAAAGAATTACAACTTTATACTACCTTTTAATGAGTTCGTTAATCAATCTATTCACAGCAACAACACCTATCAATCTACATAGATGCTTAAATTACGAGTACATAAAACCGCCGCTTTGCACATTACACCTTTTTAAGGAAGAACACCGTAAGCATGGTCAAATGAGAGCTGCATAACTACATGAATGATTCCTATTGAGATTACCTCCAGAAGAGTCTCGTTTGAACCGTATTTGCGAATGGTTGTGTTTTATACCCGCTCCACGCTGGAATGCGAGTGATGTAGACAAACACTGCTTTTTGTGCATCAGTCTGGTATAACATTTTATACACTGTTCCGTCGATTGTCTATAATATGAACCGGTTAACAGAAAACGAAGTAATTTTTCATCGCCAAGCAGGCAGCGAACAAATTACAAAAACATCTGTTCACCAGCAAATCGCCCCGATCCTACAAGAATTTAAAAGAAAACCGTTACAGAAATAAAACAATAAATCGCGGCATGCCAGCTCAAAGAAGCACCAATTCTCAAGTGCAATAAAAGGCCAACGGCTCGCCAAACCTCAATAAATCCGGAAGCCGACAAAACAGCGCCGCGGCGAACGAAACTCCGAACGTGCGACCAAATTAATAATCCAAGTTCAATCACTAAAACGCTCTTAAAACAGAGTGCGCCCAATCAAAACCCCACATAAGGATACCTGCCGATAGGAGGAATTAGCCGCCACCTGATAAAACAACGCCCAAGTCTCTAGCACACATACAGGTCGATTAAAAATAACTTTTCCGTCAGCCAGCAAAAATATCAACGCTCGTAATGCGGGCGATTGTTGCAAGTAAACGCTACAGAAATTTCGAAGTACACGGCGGCCCAGCGAAGACGTATTTTCTAACGGTTAAATCAGGACAAAAAGCCGCTTACATCCGGCTAAATATTACACATTAAATTATAATTAGCGGAAGGAAGCATCCCAGAAAAGCGTGAATAGTCTCAAAATTCATATAAAATTAGCGCGCAACCAATCAAAGCAAAATAACTTCTTAACATACGCAATAAGAGTAATGCTTAAGTAAGTTTTACGCCGAACACGAAATTAAAAAATTCCAAGTGTAATTAATCTTTACCAAAACCTAGCAAATTGGGTGTCGTTAGAATCTACATTTCAACGACTATTGATTGCGACTCAAATCAAGTCGATAATTGATCACGCCGCTCAATTAAACGCGATAATCCGAAATACATCAAAAACGGGCAAAACATCCCTTCTACTTCGACCAATGAGCTGCGAGATCGCGTTTGACAAAGGACTGGCCCCTTTAAATAGTCAGACGCTGGCAGTAGGAAATCACTCAATCCAGGAGAGTCGAACCAGCATCAACTCAATCCAGGAGAGTCCACCAGCAGCCATTACAGCCTCCAGGACCACCAGCAGCCATTCCAGCCGCCCAGGACAACTCTGCCGTTCACCGAGCTGCCGCTTTCTTGGACTTGGAGCCAATCGCCTTCGCTGGATTCCGAGCCTATCACCTACGTGGACTTAGAGCCAATCCACTTCATTGGACTCTGCTGTCTGCCGTCTTCGGGAAAGTTGGGAATTCGAGCCACTTCCACCAACAACCGCCTCCGCCGAGGAGATCAGCACTACCGCCGACGTTGCCGCCGCCGCTGCTCACAGCCCGCCGCCCCGTCGCCAGTCGCCACCGCCGCCGCTATAACCGCAGAAGGAAGCCGCCAGCCGCCGCCTCCGCCAAGGAGATCAGCACTGCCGCCGACGTTGCCGCCGCCGCTGCTCTCAGCCCGCCGCCCCGTCGCCAGTCGCCACCGCCGCCGCTGTAACCGCAGAAGGAAGCCGCCAGCCGCCGCCTCCGCCAAGGAGATCAGCACTGCCGCCGACGTTGCCGCCGCCGCTGCTCACAGCCCGCCGCCCCGTCGCCAGTCGCCACCGCCGCCGCTGCAACCGCAGAAGGAAGCCGCCAGCCGCCGCCTCCGCCAAGGAGATCAGCACTGCCGCCGACGTTGCCGCCGCCGCTGCTCTCAGCCCGCCGCCCCGTCGCCAGTCGCCACCGCCGCCGCTGTAACCGCAGAAGGAAGCCGCCGGCACCGCCTCCGCCAAGGAGATCAGCACTGCCGCCGACGTTGCCGCCGCCGCTGCTCACAGCCCGCCGCCCCGTCGCCAGTCGCCACCGCCGCCGCTGCAACCGCAGAAGGAAGCCGCCAGCCGCCGCCTCCGCCAAGGGGATCAGCACTGCCGCCGACGTTGCCGCCGCCGCTGCTCTCAGCCCGCCGCCCCGTCGCCAGTCGCCACCGCCGCCGCTGCAACCGCAGGAAGAAGCCGCCGGCACCGCCTCCGAAGGACCACACCAGCTTCCAACTGCGGATGCCAATCCGCCATTTTCTTTTTTCTGTACATATATGTTACCTAGTTATAAGCTTATCTGTATGTTAGTTAGTAGTGTAAATATAATAAACTTTGTTCCAATCAAATCCAGTGTCTAGCTGAGGGTAACGCCCACCCTCCTCTTCCGAAACCGACGCCATTGAAGTAACCCTACCGCTGAGCTATAAACCGAGGCGTGTTAATTGGCGCCCAACGTGGGGCAGCCTTGTTAATTGGCGCCCAACGTGGGGCAGCATTGTTATCTAATATCTGTCTTATCAGAAAGAAACAGACACAGCCAACACGGCTGGCCTTTCTTCATTTCTAATGAAGTAGTTATGTTACTTCAACAAAACAATGACAAATTCCTATATTAAAAAAGCAGTACTTTTTAACAACAATCGTGAAATACCTGAAGATACTCGGCCTATGAGTGAATTCAACGTAACAAATTTAACAAATAAGCTTTCTAACACCTCTCCGTCGTCCAAAAATCACAGTAACAAATAACCATTTGTCAATAACGACCTACTTGCTAAAAATACATACTATCTTCCATTACATGTTGACCCTGGCTCCGAGGGTAAAGGACCTTTAAATCCAATAACTACAAGCCACAAAACTGTCAGGGAAGATAGACGGTCGGCCTTACCTTTTGGCGAAAGTTATATTTGGTGTTTTGCCGGCTGGTAACTATCGGCCTAATTGGGCTAGCTCGCCGCGAGGGTCGCAGGGTTCCAGCTATGCTAAGAGAGAATACAAAAAAAAGGAGTGGGCGCCAGGTCCTCGACTCAGTTCTAATCCTTATGCCGGACCGTGCACAAGGTCAAGACAATTTCCAGCAGCACAAAGAAAACAATCAAATCAACCACCAAAGAAAATATCACAGCTTTATTTCAAAGAGTTTGGTGCGTACTATAGTGCAATGCTAACATAAACTAAATACAAATATCACAGCAGGCAATATTTTTAGCAACATCAAAGAACACACAGTATGCGACATGCAATAGTAAATATAAATACAAATTTAAATATAAGTATTGGGCAAATAGTAGCCCACGAGCAGCAATGACTATGACCTCAGAATGGGATAACACATTAAAACATTGTGCGGTTAAAACGGAGCGTAGCGAGTATTAAATTTAAAAAAAAATAAATTGATCAAGCGCGAGTCGCGGAGCGAGTTTAAAATTTCGCGTATACCGGCTCGGAGCAATACAAGACCACCTTGGCTAACGTTTCAACCCCGAAGGTTAGCTAAATGACGCTATATCTATATTCAAAATTTTCTAAAGGGCGGAATCAGCGTGCGTTTGCGTGGCCACACATGAACGACGGTGTCCATATGCAAAATGCATTAAGTGTACGTATGTATATTTATATGCTAAAGAACGCAAAGGCTTGGATTTGCCCCTTACTCGGTTAACGGAGATCTACAATGATCACAACGCTCCCGAAGGGTGCTCACGAGACACTGCCACTGAAGTGTGCCTAACTTCACGCCGAAGGTTTGACATGAAAATATTAATTATTGTTTTGTGACGAAAATAGCGAAGCTTTAAGGCGTCCGAACTGTGTTATGCAAGCGGGTGAGTAAAAGCGACGTCCAGATAGGACACAAGTGAAGCTCAAAGTTCTACTCTATAAATCTTTCAGATAACGCAGAGGTCAATAAGGTTAGGAGACCCGAAGGCACAAACGGAGCAATACACAGGTAAACCTTACGACCTCAATATAGCAAGTAGCAGGGGGTAACCGCATGTCATTGCGCGGCGGCCCGAACAAAAATAACAATTTCAAATATTACTACGCTAACGATGCACGAAGCCTACTATCGTACAATCCGATGCTGAATAAAATCACACATGCCCGGAGTGCTAACGGCATGAAACAGTATGATTCAATTATAAAGTACAACAGGCGCAATGCATATTATCTACAATAACGTCTTGCCTGCAGGAAAGTTCACCAGAACCTAATCTTTCCGTTCGCTCCCCTGGGGTTGGACGTAGCTAGAGGGAAGCAACGATGACGGCTGCAGCTGCGGGGTGAAGTGCCAGCTATGGAGGTTGCAAGATGACTTGCAGGTGAGTGTAAAGCAGTTGCTCAATCTTCAGCGTGGCCCACGAGAGTTGAAAAATTCACAGGCGATGCGACTATCTTAGGGGCCCAGTACATCGAACTGGATTCGAGCAGGGTGCAGTCGAACGGGGTAGGTCTACTCCAGACAGGAAGGATTTCAAGCAGATGGGGAGTGTTTTAACTCCCGCCGGGAATTTTTGGCTAAAAACGCACAGAACCCAAATGTACTCCCGATTAAGAAGAAACTGACCTAATCTTACCTCAAGCTGGGAGTCGAGCCGAAAGAAGCGTGCTAAAGTCGTTTCCAGGAGATCCGCCAAAGCGAAGGGATGCAAGTAAGTAGCTAACTAATCATTACGAACATCCACGATAACGCAGAAATGCTTCCAGATCCCTCAAACAATCTATTCGAAGAGGCGAGCCCTACCAAAGGGCTATGAAGCACTTAGCTGCAGAGGAACACCTACTAGCACGACAGTTTAGCTTGAAAAGAAAGTCGAAAAATTCAAAAACCCAGCCCACAGGTCATCTGATAACAAAAATTTGGGCCAGAAGAAGCCAAAAAACCAGTCAGGCAAGTTTGACTGCAGGAAAAGATAACATTGCTCTAGCAACAAATGGAATAGTTAAAAACAATTTGTATCACCGGTTGCCTAGCGGCCGTACCCAAATATTTGTAAAAATATAGCAAGAATAAACCTAATTTGCAAAATATAAGTAATTAAACGAGGGGTTGCTTACGAAACTGCATGATAATTATAGGAGAGTAATTAAAAATAAGATATAGCTAATTATACCCAGGTTAAAGCATGCAAACATTGACAAAAGCCAACCATAAATATTCAAGTTCAAAAATTCAGCTAGCGAAAGTTCAATACTACGGGGGACACTCCAAAAGTATCGTAACAAATCCTCCCCAACAAAAGGGAGGGTAAATCACTCCAGATTTACCCGACCATACAAATGCCATCAAAACCGAATTGCCCAAAAAAAACGATGCCTGCTGGAGAGAAATGCAAAGGGAAGAAACAGAGGATCTAAAGAAGTAGACAGGAAGAGAGGATGTAAGAGTACAAGCACATCATCGAAGACAACTAGACACCAACCTCTTCCGTCGCTGCAAGATGATGTGAGCTGCGCCGGTGGAAGGGAAGGCTACGTCAGGTTGCAACAAAGATGCACCCGAAACGCAAACACCTCGGAAAGATGCGGAGTGGGAAACAGGAAAGCGAACGACACAGAAGAAGGAAGGGAAAGGAAAACCAACCTCAACCAAGGGTTAAGTACTTAGGCCCAGGATCGACCTACAGCACTATAAAGAGAACGAGCACAGCAAAAAGAGGGAACATCCCTTTCAAACAAAAAAAAAAATGAGACAGAGAAAGATGCGAGAAATGAAGGGACCAGATGTTTAGGTCGGGACTCCAATTCGAGAAAAAGGAAAGGTGAGTTGGGTCCCAAAGGTTCCGTCCGACGTCCCCAAACCAACCTCCCAAAAAGACGTAGACTAAACCAAATCATCATTATCGTCGACAGCGTTGTTGAGCTTCAAGTCTTTGGCATGCCAATTCCCACGCAAACGACCGTCCGGATCCTTAAGTTGATAAATGAAGCGAGACAATTTCTTATGAACTATAAAGGGTCCAATGAACTTGGGTGCCAATTTAGCAGTATAGTGGTTAGCAGCATCCGATTGCGTGAAGTTTCTTCTCCAAACGGAGTTGCCTACCTGATATTCATCAGGTCGTCTTCGCAGGTTGTAGTAGACCTTCGAACGATCGTAGGCCCTAGCAAGACGAACTTTTACTTCTTTGTACAACCGTTGCAGCGCTTGGGCTCTTATGTTGGGGTTTTCATCCCTGATGACACGAAGTTCGGGACCTTCATCTTCAGGTCTTTCTTCAGGATTCCCGTCGAGTGTAATTTCTCGGCCAAAATTCAAAAAGTAGGGGCTATGACCAGTGACATCATGCTTGGAGGTTCTTATGGCACAAGCGACTTGTTGTAAGTATTTATCCCACTCACGTTGTTTGTCGGACACGTACGCTGTAAGCATTGTTTTCAGAACACG
The DNA here is from genome assembly GCA_940337035.1 of Agriotes lineatus. NCBI lineage: Eukaryota > Metazoa > Arthropoda > Insecta > Coleoptera > Elateridae > Agriotes > Agriotes lineatus. The sequence continues at coordinate 18,864 of CALNHX010009751.1, forward strand.
ATTGATGCGTTCCGTTGGATTTGCCTGAGGGTGATACAACGCTGTAAAGGCTATTCTGCAGCCATAGTTCCTAGCCAAGGCAGTAAATTCGCGACTCTTGAACTGGACACCATTGTCGCAGATAATTCTCTTCGGAGCGCCAAACAATAAAAACTCGTTTTCTTCAACGTGACGTACGACTGCAGCGGCCGTAGCCTTACGAAGGGGAAATACAAGAGGAAGTTTAGTGAAGCAATCAGCCACTACAAGTATATACTGGTATCCCCGAGAAGAACGAGGTAGAGGTCCTATGAGGTCCATACAGATGACCTCCCAGGGCTTCGAGATGTTTGTGTGACCTCCCATATGTCCAGCGGGTGGTCGTTGGTCAGGCTTAGTGCGGGAACACACCTTGCAGTTGCGAATGTAGCGCAGAACGTCCGTTCGCATCTTGGGCCAGTAGTACCTCTGAGCTATACGACCTAAGGTTTTCGAAACGCCAAGATGTCCTGAGGTAGGATCATCATGATTACGTCTAAGTACTTCTGAACGTTTGTCCTTAGGTAGAACTATCTTCCAATCTTCATTGGCCTGCATGAGTTCTGGATACGGACTCCTAACATGTTTGTAGAGTTGCGAATTCGACTCGCGCCAAGCAGGATAGTGCTGTGGATCGCTTCGGACTTTTAGGCGCATCCGAGCATACCAACGGTCTTGAACGTCATCGTCCTCAGTGACCTCATCGACAATAGGTACGGACCTGGATAGAGCGTCAGGTACGACATTGTCTTTGCCTTTGCGATGGATAACATTGAAATTATATTGTTGTAGGCGTATGGCCCAACGCGCAATGCGTCCTATGGGGTCTTTAATATTATGCAACCACTTGAGGGCGTAGTGGTCGGTCACGACGTCGAACTTAGTTCCCTCGATGTACGGGCGAAGTTTTTCGATGGCGAAGAGTACCGCGAGACATTCACGTTCCGTTGTGCTGAACTTCCGCTCATTCTTCGTGAGTGAACGGCTTATATAGCAGACGACCTTCTCTCCCTCAGGATACGTCTGGGACAAGACGGCTCCGAGTCCATAACCAGAGGCGTCCGTCTGAATGGTGAAGGGCCGACTGAAATCTGGGCAAGAGAGCACAGGGGCCGAGACGAGGCAGTCTTTGATGGTGTCAAATGCGGTTTGACATTCCTCAGACCAAACAAACTTCTGGTTCTTGCGAAGCAAGCGAGTCATAGGTGACACTACGGACGAAAAGTTAGGTACAAAGCGCCGGTACCAAGATGCCATTCCCAATATTCTTCTAACCTCTGGGACCGTCTTGGGGTTAGGGATGTTCAAGATGGCTGCGACCTTTTCCGGGTCGACAAGCAGACCATTGGAGTTGACGACGTACCCCAGGTAGTTCAATTCGGGCTTACAAAAGTGACACTTCTCCCGGTTCAAAGTTAGGCCGGCCTTGGCGATCCTAGATATGACTTCCTTCAAGACCTCCAGGTGTTTTTCGAAGGTAGGAGTGCAGATAATAACGTCATCCAAGTATGTGAAAGCGTAAGGTTCTAGGTCGGCACCAATAACTCGGTCGATAAGACGTTGCCAAGTCGCCGGGGCGGTATGAAGACCGAACGGGAGGCGACAAAATTGATACAACCCACGATTAGGGACAGTGAAAGCAGTTAGCGGGCGGCTAGCGACAGAAACCGGCACCTGAAAGTAAGCTGACTTGACATCTAACGTGGTCAGGTATTGTGCATCCCGTAACTTGTCCAAAATGTTGCTGATGTACGGGAGTGGATAGGCATCAGGTTGGCTAACCTTGTTGAGCTTCCGATAGTCCACACAGAAGCGGTAAGAGCCATCCTTCTTCTTTATCATAACGATGGGCGATGACCATGCGGATGTTGAGGGTTCCACAATGCCCTTTTCTAACATATCGTCGAGCTCTTGATTCACGTGCTGTTGTAAAGCAGGCGAGATTGGATAATAGCGCTGCTTAATTGGTTCAGCATCCGTCTTGATTACGTGTTCCACTAAATGGGTACATCCTACACCATCTCCTATCAAGGAAAAAGCTTCGCTGATAGTCTGATCAAGCACAGCTTGTTCGTCGTTCGTGAGGTGTTCAGTTGAACGGATCGCAGCGATTTGCTCATCAGCCGAGGCTTTGGAGAAGGTCCATTCCCCATGGCGAAGATCTGGCACAAGGGCCATCCTCTTCCAGAAGTCGGTGCCCAAAATGAGTGTATGTGGTAACCAGGGGACAACCAGGACTTCAAAGGTTCTCACCCGGTCCCTCAAGACGATGGGGACGGTAAGTGTACCAATGCTCTGACATTTCTCGCCGTTGGCAACACTGCAGGTAGTGGGTTTATCGGAGCTTAATTTGCAGGAGTTCCTTAATACGTTCCAACCTTGGCGACCTAAAATGGTACGGCTTGCGCCGGAGTCTAACAAACCAAGAAGTTCCTTTCCAAAAATAGACACTCGAAGATAGGGCCTCTCATCTTTGTTGGCGTGACCCAAGATAAAGTCAAGCAATATGCGATGTTCTCTAGGTAAATCGCTCCTTGTGTGTGGTTGTTTGACAGCATTAGCTTCAGAAGAGTTTCTTTTTTTAGACTTGCAGTGTGATGGGCACTGGGCCATGCGATGGTCAGGCTTTCCGCAGTTCCAGCACACACCATAGGGTCGAGCGGCTGCAACATCGCAGACATGTTCTCCGGTAGAGGGACTAGGAGTGGAACTAGTTTCCTCAATGGCAGCAGCTCTAGCACCAAAACGGGGCTTGTGATAAGCCAAGTCAGGTTCGAGGGCTTGATACGGCGGAGGTGGATTCTTGAACCTCGAAGATCGCACCTTAGCATCCTCAATCAGTTTGCCAAGTTGTCTAAGCTGAGCGATACTCGTTGGAGAGTAGAGAGCCAGCTGTGCCTGTAAGTATGGTTGCAAGTTCCTACGCATAATCTCTATGCGCTCCATTTCCACAGGTACACGAGAAAGGCGACTAAAAAGGTTCTCCATGACAGCGACGTAGACTGTTACGGACTCATCGGGTCCTTGGGTTCTACTACGGATCTCATCCCATAAGCTAGTTTCGTAGTCGCAAGGCAGAAAAGCGGCTTTCAAGGCGATGATCAATTCATCCCAAGAACGTATAGTGTTGCGAACGGAACGAAACCAAATTCGAGCGTTGCCTATGAACAATTCGATGGCAGCGGCAAAAAGTTGATCCTTGGATACGTTTCGAGCTATGCGAGTTTCTTCAATTTCCTCTAAAAAGCTAGTTAAGCCATTTCCTCCATCGAAGGTGATCCTCCATTTGTTGATGGCTAAGTAGTTGGCAGTCGAAGGGTGTCTATGCGACGCAGACTGGTTGACATCTTCGGCAGCAGAAGAACGACGATTGGCAGCATCAGCAAAGGGCGGATAATCCAAGTACATGCCAGGCTGCATGGCTGAGCTACTAGGAATAGGCTGAGGGGCAAAGAACTGTGAAGTGGACAAAGGATGACTCCACGTAACCGAGCTAGCAATAGGACGAATAGGCAAGGCAGCATCTTCCTGAGACGTAGTGACAACAGAGCTATGGGGGCGAATATGAGTTTCCTGAGGCGAAGCTACTGAACCGTCGTCCGAGCTTGAATCACTCGGTGCAGCTGTTGTGTCGTTGCGAGCTTGGGTATCAACGTGAAGCTGAAGTTTCGCTTCCAAGGCGGCAATTAATTGTTCGCATCTATCCTTCAAGGACTCCAACCTAGAAGCGGAATCTGGTTCTGCTAGAATATGACCTAGACGACCTTGAACATGAAGAAGGCGAGCACCTAATCGTTGGGCATCATTGTCCAGGTTCCTAGAGGTGCAACTATCAATTTCGGCAGCTAAAATGGAAAGTTTGTCTTCACAGATCGCAAGTTCTTCAGTAGCGTCGAAAGACACGGGAGTGAAAGTGACATTCATAAGGAGATCTATCTTCATACGAGCACGGAGTAATTTACGTTTGTCTTGGACGTTGCCCTGAATGGCAATGTCTCTAACTCGAAGCTCATAATCGAGCTCATCGACGAGCAGTCGATTAACATCTAATTTAAATACCATCTTGCTGTTCCAACAGGACAAGATGATCACAAAAACTTATTTAAACTAGGCTTATAACTAACCCAAGCAAAACCTGTAAATAGCATGCAATAAACAAACCTATAACTAGCAATAATCAATTGTAAATACCCAACAAGTATCGACAATAAATAATACCAAATGTAAATCACCTAGCCAATAATAAATTCTAACACCCTAACAATTCGATTTGCACTATAGTACCACCAAGTACCCTAATAACGACGTAGTCAAAAATCCTTTCAAGGCCCCAAAGCGTTGGGCGTCAAAATCTTCTTGTCAGGGAAGATAGACGGTCGGCCTTACCTTTTGGCGAAAGTTATATTTGGTGTTTTGCCGGCTGGTAACTATCGGCCTAATTGGGCTAGCCCGCCGCGAGGGTCGCAGGGTTCCAGCTATGCTAAGAGAGAATACAAAAAAAAAGGAGTGGGCGCCAGGTCCTCGACTCAGTTCTAATCCTTATGCCGGACCGTGCACAAGGTCAAGACAATTTCCAGCAGCACAAAGAAAACAATCAAATCAACCACCAAAGAAAATATCACAGCTTTATTTCAAAGAGTTTGGTGCGTACTATAGTGCAATGCTAACATAAACTAAATACAAATATCACAGCAGGCAATATTTTTAGCAACATCAAAGAACACACAGTATGCGACATGCAATAGTAAATATAAATACAAATTTAAATATAAGTATTGGGCAAATAGTAGCCCACGAGCAGCAATGACTATGACCTGAGAATGGGATAACACATTAAAACATTGTGCGGTTAAAACGGAGCGTAGCGAGTATTAAATTTAAAAAAAAATAAATTGATCAAGCGCGAGTCGCGGAGCGAGTTTAAAATTTCGCGTATACCGGCTCGGAGCAATACAAGACCACCTTGGCTAACGTTTCAACCCCGAAGGTTAGCTAAATGACGCTATATCTATATTCAAAATTTTCTAAAGGGCGGAATCAGCGTGCGTTTGCGTGGCCACACATGAACGACGGTGTCCATATGCAAAATGCATTAAGTGTACGTATGTATATTTATATGCTAAAGAACGCAAAGGCTTGGATTTGCCCCTTACTCGGTTAACGGAGATCTACAATGATCACAACGCTCCCGAAGGGTGCTCACGAGACACTGCCACTGAAGTGTGCCTAACTTCACGCCGAAGGTTTGACATGAAAATATTAATTATTGTTTTGTGACGAAAATAGCGAAGCTTTAAGGCGTCCGAACTGTGTTATGCAAGCGGGTGAGTAAAAGCGACGTCCAGATAGGACACAAGTGAAGCTCAAAGTTCTACTCTATAAATCTTTCAGATAACGCAGAGGTCAATAAGGTTAGGAGACCCGAAGGCACAAACGGAGCAATACACAGGTAAACCTTACGACCTCAATATAGCAAGTAGCAGGGGGTAACCGCATGTCATTGCGCGGCGGCCCGAACAAAAATAACAATTTCAAATATTACTACGCTAACGATGCACGAAGCCTACTATCGTACAATCCGATGCTGAATAAAATCACACATGCCCGGAGTGCTAACGGCATGAAACAGTATGATTCAATTATAAAGTACAACAGGCGCAATGCATATTATCTACAATAACGTCTTGCCTGCAGGAAAGTTCACCAGAACCTAATCTTTCCGTTCGCTCCCCTGGGGTTGGACGTAGCTAGAGGGAAGCAACGATGACGGCTGCAGCTGCGGGGCGCAGTGCCAGCTATGGAGGTTGCAAGATGACTTGCAGGTGAGTGTAAAGCAGTTGCTCAATCTTCAGCGTGGCCCACGAGAGTTGAAAAATTCACAAGCGATGCGACTATCTTAGGGGCCCAGTACATCGAACTGGATTCGAGCAGGGTGCAGTCGAACGGGGTAGGTCTACTCCAGACAGGAAGGATTTCAAGCAGATGGGGAGTGTTTTAACTCCCGCCGGGAATTTTTGGCTAAAAACGCACAGAACCCAAATGTACTCCCGATTAAGAAGAAACTGACCTAATCTTACCTCAAGCTGGGGGTCGAGCCGAAAGAAGCGTGCTAAAGTCGTTTCCAGGAGATCCGCCAAAGCGAAGGGATGCAAGTAAGTAGCTAACTAATCATTACGAACATCCACGATAACGCAGAAATGCTTCCAGATCCCTCAAACAATCTATTCGAAGAGGCGAGCCCTACCAAAGGACTATGAAGCACTTAGCTGCAGAGGAACACCTACTAGCACGACAGTTTAGCTTGAAAAGAAAGTCGAAAAATTCAAAAACCCAGCCCACAGGTCATCTGATAACAAAAATTTGGGCCAGAAGAAGCCAAAAAACCAGTCAGGCAAGTTTGACTGCAGGAAAAGATAACATTGCTCTAGCAACAAATGGAATAGTTAAAAACAATTTGTATCACCGGTTGCCTAGCGGCCGTACCCAAATATTTGTAAAAATATAGCAAGAATAAACCTAATTTGCAAAATATAAGTAATTAAACGAGGGGTTGCTTACGAAACTGCATGATAATTATATGAGAGTAATTAAAAATAAGATATAGCTAATTATACCCAGGTTAAAGCATGCAAACATTGACAAAAGCCAACCATAAATATTCAAGTTCAAAAATTCAGCTAGCGAAAGTTCAATACTACGGGGGACACTCCAAAAGTATCGTAACAAATCACCACCAATATTTTTGCAAAGCGCTAACAATTCTATTATTAACCGGTTATACGTGCACTTAAATCGATAATTTAGAAATGATTAACAACAACCAAGAATGTCAGTCCATGCCAGTCCCATGCCAACCAAGATAAAATTGCGAATTATACTTTTTGTTGCCCCGATAGTACCTACTTATCAATAATAATAAAAACGTGCCTGCATCTGTCGTAACTCAAGAAGTTCCAGACGAGCTAACTGCAAAACCTTTTCGACTTCTTAAGAATAAACCTCCAACACCAATTTGTACAGTCGAATTAACGAAGAGGAAAGGACAAGGTAGACATATAATTTAGCGCATCAAATTTCTACTGTACTGCATAATAGATGTGTCAGATACACCAGCATGCGCCTTTATTCTGCATGCAGGAAACGGAACAAAATTCAAAAATTATAAGTGTAACTCTTGGTATTACTCTTTATTTTCCACAGTAATCCTTCACCAAACTATTCCAAGCAATGTGAAACATGCGAACACCATTTCACGAAACAATTAAGACATTTATTTTCGCACTTATCCCTTTCTCTCTCAATATATTGTAATGGTTAATGCTTACAGCAATTCTGGTTGAAATGCTAAAATTGGTATTGTATTTATTGCAACAATATAAGTAACTAGTAAACATTGATAATTACAGAAGACACTATTAACAATAACTGTAATTAATTAAAAGAGGTTAGTAATTGAATGTAACAGTATCGTCAAGGTTGCGTTTAGCTTGTATTAAATATTTGTCCTCGATATGGCAAATGTAGCTAACTTGTAATGACTGACAGGTTATTTAAGTAACGTCAATGCACGATAGTGATGCCGTTGTACTATAAAGGTGTTTTGAAGCGTTACAGAAGATTAATGCAGCGTTTTCATTCATATCGTAATTCCAACAATCGATAACGCAGCTAAAAGGTTATAAAGCATTGCAAGAAGGCATATTGATGCAAAGAGCATTTGAAAAGCAACCTGAAAATTAAAGAAGACTACAGGAATGTGCTATTAGCTTGTGAATCAGTGTTTTTATTTAAATAAAAGTGAAAAATGCAACCAACGAACAGTTAGAGTGAACCTGAATGGCATTTACAAAAACCATTAGAAATTACGTATCAAAGATTTTAAAGTTACTAAAACAATTGTATAACATGTTGCTATGAAAACCTAGAGTGTCAATTGTTGCTGTTTATTGGAGAAGCCAAGCCTAAACCTTGTGTGTTTTTAGCTCCCCGTTTTGAATTAATTTCGTTGATAAAAGTATAATATTTCTACCCAATTGTGTAGATCCAGAGTAAATTAAACCTGGAGCTTCGCCTATTTGTGCAGCCTTGGCAAGTTTTGGAGCAGCGAGACGTAGAACGCAGAGCGCAGCGCTAAGGTAAGCACTTGTTTGTGATTTATAAGAAGGCAGCAACAGCTAAAATATTGCCAGGAAGCAGGTATCAGCTTGGCGCCCCTTTCAACTGTGGGCCTGTGCGAGGCCAACTTTCGAGTCCGATTCAACAAGGTTGGGAGCTACGAGAAACGGACAGCAAAGTGCAGCACCTAGGGAAGGCTTTGTTCGTGGTCCAGAGACGAGCAGCAGCCGCTGAAACCGTTCCAGGACGAAATTCCGAGCTTGGCGTCACTTTTTGCGGAGACCTGAAGTGGATTTGGCGAGAAAGCAAGAAACAAATGGGTGTTGGCTTCCCTTTTCACTTGCAAACACAAATTCCAGGTTAGCCAAACAACTTGATTATTTGAATTGCATTGTTATTATTTACCTGAGGTGAACTGCTTAATTGTTGGTTTATTTGTGTTCAAAATACGCTACATTCCTCTGATTCGAACAGTTTTGTGTACAGTCAAATATTTCAGGTTATCTGTCATTCTTTAGAAACGTGCATTTGCCATACAATGGTAAAATTTATACTATGTAACAACCTAACCCTGTAGATACCCGAGTCTCAATAGCTAGCCGGCGCAAAAGTTTAAATAACTTGCCAATAGATAAAATATAGAAGGAAACATACCTTTATTATTGCAGTAAAGCTTAAGTGAACAATTATAATTTTTAACTGGCCCAGAGAGAGGCCATTCAAATCAAATTAAAAGTAGCTGTGTCGTGTGGTCGCTCCATTTATTTATTTATATTAATTACAAGCCCAATACTAAATGAAATATGAATAAAGTATAGTAATAATAAATAGAGCCGATTATTACAATATAATAATACATACAAATTACTACCACATCTCAACTGCAACTGCAATCCACGATATCTCGCCTCTACAAGTCAATAATTGCTCACACTCGGAGTACCAACAAAAATTTGACATTTTTGCAATGAAGCATGAGCAAACATTCGTTTCCACTGTCGAACTAAAATATAACGACCATATACATTACGTCAAGCAGAAAATAACATACCATGTCCCTCAAAAAACTATTCTATTTGATCTCGCTTCACCATCAGAGCACGGAAGACTAAAAAGACCCCGGAACCGGATCTGATTTCTAACGTGACAGTGACATTTAAATCCAGTATACAAATTAACTACTTTCCTGGAAAATAGAAGCAAGCATTGCTCACAGTGATTCCTAAACCTGGTAAAAATCGGAGGAAGCCTTACAGTTATAAGCCAACCAGTCTCCTATAGACAATATCTAATATTTTCCAACGAGTCATACTTCATATTACCCCATTTTGAACTAGGGTTTAGACTTAACCATTCGGAGATGAGCATTACATCTATTTTGTTGATAATTAGAAACATTTTAAGTTCTTGTACATGTTTGCACAATCCGTTGGCGTTCCATATTCCAATTGTTAGCGTTTGAGTCATTATTTGGATTTAGCGATAAAAGTTGTCAGGAGATTTAGAAGAGTACTCATTTGGTCCATGAGTTTCTTCATCATGTCTTTTAAGTCTGTCATGTCGTTGGTTGATTGTGTTTGTAAAGGTATGTTCTGATGTTGTGTATCTATGGTTGTGTGTAATTGTAGCGGATTATAGTTTGTTGCTCTCGCATATGTGATTCCTGGTTGAACTGTCCTTGGAGTGATGATTCTTTGTCTAAGTGCAGGGTAGATTTTCTGTTGTAGTTGTTTGTGCACAACACATCCACGGTAATTAGCTGGGTGATTTTCGTTACAATTTACGCAAGCGACTATCATCTCTTGTTTTTCTGATGCAGTCAGTGGTAGGATGATTTCCCGTGCATTTAACGCATCTCGGGGAGTTGTTACAATAGTTCTTTGTGTGTCCATATCTTTGACACTTCATACATTGAGGAATTTCCCGTTTTGTATGTGGTGCTTCGAATTGTACACATGAATGTAGAAGTAGTTTTATGTTATATATATCTTTATTATTTCCCTTCGGTTTTAGATCGACAAAAAACATTGGTAATGGTGTATTCGTTTTTCTCTGTTTTACATTCCATATATTGGTGACTTCGTGTCCTTTTTCGTTTATTTCTTTTTTTATTTCGGCTGGGTCCGTTGTATGGTGGATATTTTTTAGAACCACTCGAAAGGCTTTGTCCTGCTTTGGTTTATAGGTATGGAATTCTGTATTCTTTTCCATTAGGGCTTTAATGATAGTGGTGTATGTTTGTCCATCTTGAGGTTGTACTTTGACTTGATTGTTGATTAATGTTTTTGTGTTGTATTTTTCTTTTGCTAAGTTTTCTAAAAGCTCAATTAATGGCTTTATGTTTTTGACGCCCGAAATAAATATGGGCGGCGGTTTTGTTTCTTTTGTTTGGTCATTTTGTTGTGTATTAGCAACTGGACTTGATTCTCCGTTGTTTAGTGCGTTAAACCTATTGCTAGTTGTTACAGGTTCGCCAAGCCAGTAGTCCTGTTTTTCTTTCTGTTCGGTGATTTCAGCATCTGCTGTTCTGTTCCGCTTCCTGGACTGCACAGTTATCCATTCAGATTCCATTGGTTGCGCTAATGGTAGGTAGGCTTGCTGATAGTTCTGATTTTGGTTTACTGGTTGTGAAAAATGTTGTTGGCCACCAAATTGAACATTTTGTTGAGATAAATTTTGAGCAATGCCTGGCTGTGATAGTGGCGTGAATTCTGGTGCATAAACGTATGGTGAAGTGGAATTCTGATAGGATGTATGTGCGTTTATGTAGGGCACAGGCTGAGTGTAGTTCGGTGCGTAATTCATAATTACGCTTGTTTTAAATAGGATTCATAAATATAAATATAGATAAAAATGAATATGAATATTATTTGTTTGAATCAAATTCTTTACGATAAAAGTGTTTAGCGTTTTACTCACGGTCACTTGCTATCTACGGGTCAGCGCGCCTGCAGCACAACCTCTCCGTACGACACGTTTAGTGCAACACATTTCACCGACAGAAGTTATTTCAAACTCCATAATTACATAACTTATCATACAAACCACCCAGACGGCACAGCGCATGGAGGCACTGCAGTTCTTGTTAGACAAAATATAAGACACTACGAAAGACCTCCAATTGTACAAGAAAACATACAAGCTACTAGCATAACGGTGCAGAGCGACCTGAAAAATCTTACACTCTCAGCAGTTTACTTTCCCCAAAATATAACAACAAACAACATGATTATAAAAACTTCTTCAATACCTTAGGTAATACATTCGTCGCAGGAGGAGATTATAATTCAAAAAATACCTGGTGGGGCTCTCGTACCACAACAACCAAAGGCAGAGAGTTACTATATGCTATACAGAATAACAATTTAGGATTCTTATCGACGGACGAGCCTACATACTGGCCGTCAGATCCCAATAAGGAACCGGACCTATTAGATTTTTGTATTACTAAGGGAGTAAACACCCGAATGTTTACTACCACATCATGCTTTGACCTTACGTCCGATCACACACCTATCATAGTATCTATGTACGCAAACATAATTGAAAAAAGGAGAGAACCTACTTTGTATAACAAACATACAGATTGGAACCTCTTTAGAGAAAGGATAGATCAATCAATCAAATTAGATGTACCACTTAAAACCGAAACGGATATAGAAGTAGCAGTTAATGAACTAACCAAAATAATTCAAACCTCCGCATGGCATTCCACACCTGAACAGGTAGCAACGAAACCTAAAGAAAATTGTCCTAAGAACGTAAGACAACTAACCACTGACAAGCGTAGGGCTAGAAAGCGATGGCAATTAATTAAATCCCCGGACGATAAAAGAACATTCAATAGACTAGCTCGTGAACTAAAAGTACTGCTGCAACAACTAAAAAACGAGTCACTACAAGAGTACTTACAAGGACTTACTCCAAATCAAGAAACGGACTATTCTTTGTGGAAGGCGACCAGAAGCTAAAAAGACCCCTAACGACGATGCCGCCCCTACGAATAGCAAATAACAAATGGGCTCGAACCCCTTTCGAAAAAGCCAACGCATTTGCAGAGCACCTTTCTAGTGTATTCAAACCAATCCCTGATCACTTAACGCCCGAAGAAGAACTTGAATTGAAAGGAATCCTAGAAGCCCCATATCAACTTGCGTTACCTCTGACACCCTTTTCCATCCTCGAAGTTGAAACTGTACTCAAAAAGGAGATAAACCCAAAAAAGGCCCCGGGCTTTGATTTAATAACAGGAAAAATTCTACAAGAGATCTCCGAAAAATGTATCAAGCTAATAGTTTACATATTCAATGCCATGCTCAGAGTAGAATATTTCCCCTGCCAATGGAAGGTCGCCCAGATTATTATGATCAATAAACCAGGAAAAGCCCCTACCGATATTACTTCTTATAGACCGATAAGTTTACTACCAGTACTCTCCAAGGCCTTCGAGAAACTTCTATTGAAGCGAATTCAGCCACTACTGGATGCACACAGTGTAATACCGAATCATCAGTTTGGGTTCAGGCGTATGCACGGTACTATAGAACAAGTTCATAGACTAGTTAGCAAAATTAACCGGGACTTGGAAGGAAAGCGTTATTGTTCAGCAATATTTTTAGACCTCACCCAAGCGTTCGACAAAGTGTGGCATAAAGGACTTCGCTACAAAATCAAGAGATATCTACCGCACAATGTATATCAGATACTAAGCTCTTATCTGACCGATAGACACTTTTACGTCAAATACCAAGACGCTAACACCGACTTATATCCAATAAACTCAGGAGTACCTCAGGGAAGCATTCTAGGCCCAAGTTTATACCTCATATACACGTCGGATATTCCTACAACCAGAACGACAGAAATGGCCACTTATGCGGACGATACCGCTATTCTTGCTTCTCATGTCTCTCCAGAACGTGCTTCTCGTAATCTACAAGTACACATAAACAAACTCCAACACTGGTTCAGAAGATGGAAACTTAAAGTAAATGAAACAAAATCAGTACATGTTACTTTCACTTTAAAACGTGACACTTGCCCACCTGTAATGATGAATGGAATACAGATACCCCAAGCAAATGATACAAAATATTTAGGCATTCATTTAGATAGGAAACTGAACTGGCGTAAGCATATATTCACCAAACGGAAACAGTTAGGACTAAAGTATAGGCAGATGTACTGGTTACTTGGTAGACAATCGCGGCTAGAACTGGAAAGTAAACTACTATTCTACAAGATGATACTTAAACCTATATGGACGTACGGAATTCCTTTAAACCAAAACTTTTTTCAATTCAATAATTCTATATTCAAACAAAAGACTGGTCTTGCAATGGGATCCAACCTTTCACCACTTTTAGCTGAAATTTTCATGAAAAGCCTTGAAGAACGTTTGTTCAAGTTTGACATATTCATCAATAAAATTGTTTTTTGGAGACGCTATGTAGACGACATCTTGGTGATTTTTAATGGCACCACTGACGAGGTGGGGACTTGCCTCAATATCATGAATTCTCTTCATAATAATATAAAATTTACCTTAGAACTAGAATCCAACAATTCCATACCTTTTCTAGATCTTGTTATCACTAAAATTAATGACAATTTAGACATCAACATTTATAGAAAACCCACTACTACAGATAATATCATTCCTTTTCAATCTTTTAATCCTTTTTCACATAAATTAGCCTCGTTTAGATATTATTTAAATAGATTGCTAACTTATCCTTTATCTAAAGAGAACTTTATAAAGGAACTTAATATCATAAAACAACTAGCTCAAAACAATGGGTACCCCCTCAGTTTGTTGACTCTTTATTCAATAAATTAAAAATCAAATTTTTTACCACTTTAACTAACATTTCTCAACCGAGTAGTTCTGCTACCAATTATTATTCAATTCCTTTTGTAGGTAATTTGTCTTATTCGATCCAGAAGATTTTTAAGAGGTTCAGTGTTGACATTTCATTCTCGGGTGCTCACAGCTTACAGAATATCCTTGTTGCTAACAAAGATTCTATTGATAAATTTGAAAAATCTGGAGTTTATCTCCTTTCTTGTAACTCGTGTCCCAAATTTTACGTGGGCCAAACTGGTAGGAGTTTCAAAACTAGAATCAACGAACACCTCTCTATAATAGCTAAAACAAATTCGATAATGGTCCGATTCCTAAGTCAGCTTTCGCTAACCACATAATACTCTTTAATCATGATTTCAACCCCCATATCAATTTTTCTATTTTACATTTACAGAACAACGGCTCCAAACTAAACTTGTTTGAAATATTAGAAATCTCTAAGAGATCCAAAGCCGATTCTGACCATTGCCTTAATGAGTTGAATTACTTTAAGAACAATTTTCACTTATTACATTTAATTATTAAATAACCTCCTGATGAATTGTGGCTTTTGCATTTGTCAATTTTTCAATTTTTATCTTGCTTCATTAGTTTATTTAGATCTTTGCTGCTGGTGTATTTTACACTTTGTTATGTAACCATTGAGGTTTCCTAAGTAGTTTTAGTTAGGTTTAATTATTTAATAGGGTTTCTGGGCCTTTTGCTAGAAATGTTTGTATTCTGCTATATAGGCAACCATTCTCACACATATGTAAGACCTTCAGTTGTTTGTCAGGGTTTTCATAGTTGGCGCTGTTTTTAACAATTTCCGCTCTAGGAGAGATTAATTATTTGTTTACTTCCTTTTCAATGGAGTCGTTTTCAAGAAGTGGGCCTTTGGCTCGTTTATTCAATAAATGTTCATCGCCCTCAATAGGGAAATGTAAATTTAAATTTTAACTTTAAACTGTATTATTGCATATGTTCTTCCCCAGTAAGTACATATTTTTCGATTTAACTTGTCAACTTTTAATTCTCGCAATTTTGTTTTAGCCATGTCTAATCATAGCCAGCTTCATCTGTGTCCGCTAACGCTTTACATAGCCGTTCCAATTCACCTAAACAAGTTCTGAGAAAGTTGGCCATGGGTACTCCCCGTTGCGCCATCTATTAGAGACTTTAACAAGTTAATGACAGTCGACGTCTTCGAATTTTGATTGTCGAAAAGGTTATTTTTTTCCATTTGTAATTCAAATACGTGCTAAAATGGGAAAAAGTTGTTTAATTTTTAAAAATAAAAATTCGCCCTTCTACCAAATCCCAGCAAATCCTTTAATTAGGCCGGCGTGGATCAACTGCTTAGAAAATTGCGGTAATTATTTTGTGAATTTGTTGTAACATTTTTTAGAATACTAAATTGTAGTAATTGTAGGTATTAATAACATCAAGGACTACTCGGTTATTCCCAATTCGTAACAAAGATGGATCATGGGCGTGAACTGATATGAGTAAGGCCGAAGCATTTGCTGCACATCTCCAGCCGCTACCATCGAATGATGACGATAATGATATCGATACCTTCCTGTTAGCCCCTTTTCAACTTTGAGCTCCCATTAAACCCTTCTCTATTGCAGAAGTTGAAACAATGATTGCTACTCGAACAAATTGTAGAAAAACTCCAGGATATGACTTAATTACTGGGCGAATACTTAAATAATTGCCTCCTAAAGCTGTCAGATTAATAATGCTGATCTTCAATATTATTCTGCGGACAGGATTTTTTCCAGCCCAGTGGAAGGTCGCCCAAGTGGTCTTAATCCTGAAGCCTGGGAAACCGAGCAATGACCCAACCTCCTACAGACCCATAAGTTTGTTTTCACTGTTCTCCAAACTTTTTGAACGTATGTTCCTTAAACGGCTCTCCTCCATCATTGAAGACGAAGATCTCATACCCAATCGCACGCCTTGTCGTGAAGGTTACAATGAATAATCAAGCCTTACCGCAAACAGATTGTGCGAAGTATTTAGGACTGCACCTCGACAAAACATTAACATGTCGAACCCATATCTGGACTAAGAGAAAACAGCTAAACTTAAAATTCAAGTCTTATTACTGGTTACTAGGTCGTAACTCCAAGCTGTCTCTCTCCAATAAACTCTTGGTCTATAAAACCGTTCTAAAGCCAATCTGGAGTTATGGAATCCAGCTTTGGGGCACTGCATCAAACTCTAACATTGAGATACTGGATACTGGAACGGTTTCACTCGAAGAGTCTTCGTACCATCTGTGATGCCCCCTACTATATCCCAAATAAAGAAATCAGAGAAGACCTTAATATCAAATCAGTTAGAGAAGAAGTAGTGCTAAGCATCTTTAGCAATTGGAACTGCCTAGACTTACGTGTTTCAAGCCTTTGGATCTTCCTTAACGCTTTTAATTTGTACCTGTATTTTTCATACACATTTGTAAGAAAATTTATTAGGAGGAATGCCATTGGGTGTTTGCTCCTCATGTACATTTCACTGTAATTTACCGTCTTATTTAAATCTGATTTGCTTATTATTATAACCAACAGATTGCAAATAAACTTTTATTAAAAAAAACTCGGTTATTTGCAAAAATCATTTTGAAGACCATTGTTTGGATTACACTTTGAAATTTTTTCGTTTGAAGAATGAAGCTGTCCCATCCTTAAATGTATTTGACTAATATAAAGTATTCCTTATTTTCAGTTAATTAATAGTACTTCTAATGACATTCTCCCTGATAATCTTCCAACTTCTGATTTTTCCTAAACTTGTACTGTGGATAACCATAAAAATTTAGTGGAACATGTAATGTTTGAACTACCGAGTTAGAAGAACTTAATCGTAATTATCAAAACTATTTATTATGATTTTTTCAGCTTACACTAAATTGTACGGCAGTATAAACAATTACACTAGAGTGTTAACTTCCCTTGACAAAGTCCTAACCTAAACTTTTGCGTCATTTTTTAAAAATCTGCAATTTATTCCATAATATCCACTGTATATTGACAACTGATAACATCAATAATAAATTAATTACCTCATTTAACCCTTTTATCATATTATAAATGACAGGCACGGTGATGACCAGTAATAACAAAAGCATAGAATCAAACCAGTGTTGGCTTGGATAGTAGTTACACATACACCCGAAGAGGGCTCTGAGGGGAGGACCTGTCAAAAATTTAAAATCCAAATTGTAATGGCCACGATCACGCGTCAGCGGGTAGAATGATGCTGGCCATGGTCTAATATAATAATTTTGTAATGGTTCTCCTAGAGTCTAGGTCACATTGCCTAGCTGTCTTTCATTCATGATGTTGTTACATGCCTACAGAAATTTTTCCATAGGTTTAAATTGTAACTTGCCCCTCAGGCACCAAATGTTACTTTTAACCGTAATCTAAGCTATCTCTTAGGTAAGTCGTTCGCTTTATTGTTAAGGTATCCCTAACATTAATCATTTTTAGCCTTTGTTAACAATTTTTACGTCTGATGATGACAATTTGTCGAAGCTAGTCAAGTACATTATATCTTGTCAACCGTTTTAAAACAAATAAATTCGTGGGGAAGACTTCAAGTCCTTCATTTATTATTGAGTCGTTTTAGGTCGATAATCACGAAGCCTCAAACGATTTTTATTACAGCGAGTTCAGGAAAGTTTAACAGAAAACGAGTTTGATTTATAACAAGTCGTTTTAGATCGATAATCACGAAGCCTCAAACGATTTTTATTACAGCGAGTTCAGGAAAGTTTAACAGAAATCGAGATTGATTTATAACAAGTCGTTTTAGGTCGATAATCACGAAGCCTCAAACGATTTTTGTTATAGCGAGTTCAGGAAGGTTTCACAGGAATTTCTAGTCGCAGGGATTAAATCCATCGGACCGGTTTTAGGATCTAGGCCCCGGAGGACCTAGAGCAAGACGCTGGTCAGTGTCCGCGGACGCAAGCCCCTCTCACAGCGTGCGTTTTCTATTTATACAATACCAATACTGCTTATCTGTCCTGGACTTCGGATAGGACTGCGTGAACGACGTCCGCTCGATGTCGGCGCACAACGATGGTTTTCTCGCGCCTCGGCGATGGTTTTCTAGCTAAATGTGACGAAGTCTTAGCGGGACCAAATTCGAACGCATTCCAATGTGTAGAAGCACGGATTTCGGCCGGAGCTAACGTCACACATGCCTCTTCCTACGGAGGAAACAGCCGGCGGATAAACGTCTTCTTCATGGAGCTACCCCTACGGCTCGGAACACACCTGGGGATCTCGGAATTATCGACACACAAGTCAGACAACATACATTCTAAAGTTATGGGAGTAACCGGCGCTTCTTCTGGCAGCGTCTACAGGGAGATTATGTTCTTATTGAACTTTCAACTGGGTGAATACAGAGGTTGTGGTTCCAACTTATACTCTTTCAGGATTTCTCGGCAGGGAAAAACAAGCTCGGAAAGCTGGGGCAAGGAACTGCTTCTGTACAAGACAAACTTGCTTGCAGTTTTCGGTCAACAGGCGGTTGTCAGGCATCAATTTCCACCACGATCTTTACAGGGTTCAGTTTCTCAGGAAACATTCAGGAAAATTTTCAGGTTGTACTCCAGGGCCGGTTGCATGCAATTACACAGGTTCATGCTCTACAAATGCACGTTTTCTTATAGGCACCAAGGCGAAATCGTGATCATTCTCAGGAGACTTTCAACAACATGCATGTGATCAAAAATACTGGTGGGAACAACGGTCATGGACAGGACTGGTAATCTTTCAGAATTTTCTGGATAAGCGGAATGAAATTTCCTGGACTGCATTTAACCGCCTGAAAGCAGTTTCAGGCTAGATGAGACTAAAGATTTCGCGGTATCGAATCATCTGTCTTCTCATACATTCATTCTACAGGCTCATAAAAATTCTACGGGGGGCATTCTAAAACAAATGCTGCTTACGGATGCAGAGCTCGCGGTCTCGACTCGCATTCATTCAGGTTTTCCTCAATTGTGGGAAATTATTAAGGTTACAGGATTAACCGACTTTCTCGCAATATGTGAACTTTAACTGGGAGAAATTAGTAGAGGTTGCAGAGACCAACTTACAATTTCAATGACATTTTTGTATGTTTGCAGGTTATCTCTATTCTGCGAAGATGGCTTCGACTTTGAAGATCATGCACTGGACGTGATTTACCTGAAGGGTTTGCGTTCCAACGACTTCTCGCGAGGGGGGTTGTGCTGCAGGATAGCACGATGCTCAACGTCTCTTGTAGCTGGCTGTACTTCTCAGGGTGAAGCTGTATACCAGGAGACGTCTCGGGAGGACGTTTTTATTTAGGGAACTAACGAACTCGGGGATGATCTGGACTCCGAAACGTCGTACTGTGCTCAAAGCTGATTTCCGGACTTCAGCTGGGGCTTTTGTACCTTCTGGAATCTCTGGGCCCACGGTCGGAATCTTCCAACGGCCTGGACTTCAAACAGGAGCCCTCTATGGACTGGATTTCCTCTTTTCCATACTTGGAATCAACACCCTTCTGGTGGTTTCTAGATTTCTGGTGTTGGACGCGCTGGTGGCCTCGATGGGGCCGTTTTCCAACATTTCTGCAGGTAGTTACAGGCGGTTCTAGCGGCGGTAACATCTGGTTCTGGTACATGTCTGTGAACATGGTTTGTACAACATTTAAAATAATTAATTATACTTTAAATAATAACTAATTATTTTTCAGGTAAAGCTGCTCGAGCGCCATTCGGATTTTCCCTGGGTTCTGGTTGCTGGGGGCTCTAAATTATACTTGTAATAGCCTGCATTGACTAATTATTTGCTTACTTTTGAGCTATGGATAATTACCACTGTTAATGAACTTTTTACTATTAGGCAGCTCAGATGCCACGGTCCAATTTATTCTCTCAAGTATATAGAAAAGTACATATAACATAAAAGGGATTTATTTGGGTATAACTATTTACAAAGTAACATAATAAAAATATTTTCTGTATCTGGTACAAAAAAAATTTATCTTGAAGTGTTTTCTGAAGGGATGAACGCCTGGCAGGCAGACAACCCCTTTTGCTTCTCGGGCTGGACGGGTTGCAGGTCGCCAAGACCATACACGCACCGGGATTGTGGTTGGCCCAAACGTCCTCTAGCGTCCAAGACTGTAAACGCAAGAATTCGAGGTTACTTTTATTTACAATTGCCAAATACAATAAATC
Source organism: Agriotes lineatus (assembly GCA_940337035.1). Taxonomy (NCBI): domain Eukaryota; kingdom Metazoa; phylum Arthropoda; class Insecta; order Coleoptera; family Elateridae; genus Agriotes; species Agriotes lineatus. Next base: position 39,077 of record CALNHX010009751.1, read on the forward strand.
CGGGTGTAACCTTGTTCATTTCGGGGGCTGTGGCTATAAATTGACGTGGGACGAAGGCCTGACATGCACCAACCTAGTCCGCAATGCCGGAAAAGTGTCTTTCAGCGAGTGAGATGACAGTGTATCAAATTTCTCTAGAAACGGTGTTAACCTTCAAATTTGCTAATTAAACCATGGAGATTGTAATTGTTAAATTAAAGCACTACGGACAAGCTCAGGACGTCTATAAAACAGGATTCCTCTAGGTGAGTAAAGCTCTGAATTTTTATAACAAAATTACTCGGCGCATTTGCCGGTGTTGACCTTGACCTCAAGATAGGTTTACGTGGTTAATTTCGGGATTCGAAACTTTTACTTTGACGCAAAAGCATTCACAGGGGTTACATGAAATTAATTACCAACTTTCTGAGAGGCGAGTGAAGCTCCTTTAGGTTTTATGAACAGATTTCGTGTTTTTGCTCAATAAGGATTTTGAGGTTATTACTAGAATAAAGAGTGAAGCTGTTTTAAGTTTTACGAATAAGTTTCGTATTGGTTCTTGCGACTATGCGTGGGGAGTGTCTCCAGAGGGGGTTCGAAAAAGGGAAAAGACAGGTCTGTATACTAGGAGCCGCTTCTACAGGTTGAGAAAAATTTATAACAGATAGCTTTAGGTCGATAATCACGAAGCCACAAACGATTTTTATTATAGTGAGTTCAGGAAAGTTTAACAGAAATCGAGATTGATTTACAACGAGTCGTTTTAGGTTGATAATCATAAAGCCTCAAACGATTTTTATTACAGCGGGTTCAGGAAAGTTTAACAGAAATCGAGTTTGATTTATAACAAGCCGTTTTAGGTCGATAATCACGAAGCCTCAAACGATTTTTGTTATAGCGAGTTCAGGAAGGTTTCACAGGAATATCTAGTCGCAGGAATCAAGTCCCTCGGACCGGTTTCAGGATCTAGGCCCCGGAGGACCTAGAGAAAGACGCTGGTCAGTGTCGGCGGACGCAAGCCCCTCTCACAGCGTGCGTTTTCTATTTATACAATACCCATACTGCTTATCTGTCCTGGACTTCGGGCAGGACTGCATGAACGACGTCCGCTTGATGTCGGCGCAGAACGATGGTTTTCTCGCGCCTCGGGGATGGTTTTCTAGCTGAATGTGACAAAATTTTAGCGGGACCAAATTCGAACGCATTCCAATGTGTGAAAGCACGGATTTCGGCCGGAGCTAACGTCACAAGTTCATACAACGAAATTTCAATGCCATTAAGGCTCTGCTTTCCTTAAATAAAATTTAAGTTTGGAGTATCATAAGTTGCCTATTCTCAAAGCAGAATATTATGCAGCACAGGTAGGATGCTACAATGTTAATACCTTAATCCCTTGTTTAAAACCATGAGTATTTCAAGTTGTGCTAATGATTTTTAAACAACCTGAAATAGTTGCGTCTATTGGAATTCTTTCTTTCTTTTCAGGACAATTATATAGTTTTCAACACATTGCAGTAATTCCAGAGACTAAATACCTCAATCGTTTGTTGAATCAACATATAACTTTCGAATTTTACTAATTAATTTTAACCGACCGATAGCTATTAGATTCGGTGTCGCCTTTTCAGTTCCTGTGCAATTCTTGTCTTGAACAAACCGTATTATTTTGTTTCTACTGTCTATATAATTTTCGGAAGGTGTTCTTATTGCAATAGTGATAAAATGGGACTACAGTCAAAACGCAAATTGACATGTTCTGTTTCAAGAAAGAGTAGAAGTAATATTATGAAACAAAAATGGAAAAATCACAGAAGGTAAGATTATGCTCTTTTTATTATGTTTGCCCTGGAAAAAGTTTTGCTCTTTTGGGTTATTTTATTAAAATCAAAATCATAGTTGGCTTCCAGCCTGAACAGGGTGTATCTAATCGGTCATACAAATAGTAATTTACGATACAAGTGCGTAAAGCTAGTCTTTAGTCACGAGTAGGGCAAAGTTAAGACGCGAATAAGCGAGCGTTTTAAGCCCCGCCATTGACCAAAGATGCTCAAAAAGGGCGAATAGAGGAAAGTTTTGGTGGAGTTTTGATATTTGGTTCCTATATGTTTTTGGGTCATTGTACGTGAATATCAGGTTTGCCAAAATTTCATTTGTGAAGATTCATTCCATATACCATTTTTGATTTACGAAAAATTGATAGTTTTCGAGTTACACTGAAATAAACTGAGATAATTCCTTTTTTTTTTGTTTTTAACATCTAATTGCGCGGTGCTCTCGCCGCTGAGCGATTGATTAGAGGAAAAAATCTTTAGTACATAAAATGTAGGAAATTTCATCCTCTTTCATTTCCTATGGTTTTTACACCGTTTTTGCTTAAAAAAACATGATTCCGGTAAAAAATTTTGTTGGAAAACCTGGTATTCGTGTACAGCGAACCAAAAAACATAGGAATAAAATATCAAAATTCCACCAAAACTTTTCCCTTTTTTCTACCATTTGACTGGAAATAATCTAGAAAACACGGTAAATATAAAAAAATATTTAAATTGTTGTGAAAATTGAGATTTAGAAATTTAACATTATAGTTTGTGGAGATAGATTATGTCAAAGAAATTTAGAAAATATGAGTTATATTATTACTGCATGATTTTTACTATTGGAATAATACAAAATCAATAAGTCGTAACATGTTTAATATTTTTTCCCAGCCGGTTAGAATAGCAGGCATTGCTCACCTCATCTGAGGTAAGAAAGTTCGTTTTTCTCACCTAGGTAAGAAAGTAAATCATTCAATTTTTATGAAGAGACTGTACCGCATGTTAGCTGACTGCTGACGCGTGCTGATTCTGACAGCTGACATATTGATAGTTGACGGATAATTGACTTTATGACTTGTGTTACAGTCTGTTTATACGAGGAATTAGGAATGCATTCTGTGAGTCTTCACATCCTTTTGATACAGGTAAGTACAAAACCTTAACTGGCCCCGTGAGTGGCCCTTCATTCGAAGGAATTAAATTAACATCTCGCGCATGCGTACTCACGACAGGAGAGGCTAAAAATCACCGTGGGCGCTCGCGCTTTATTTTTTAATCCAACCAAAACTGCTTTGACCGTTTGACCTCAGTGGATATAACCTCAAAAAATATAAATAGTAATGCGATTTTTTAACGACAAAATTTTTAAGTTTTCAGAGTTACTTATGAATAAAACTTTTTTGAGAACAGCATAAAATCGGAAAACATGCTGCATATTTTGCAGGATATTGTCACCTTTAACAGTCTGTTGAATTATTTTTATAGTGTCAAGTTTTGCTCAACTGAGGCCGGCTGGGAAAAAATAGTATTCAAACTTCGTTAAGAAACTGCTCTTGCATACCTTGAGCAATTACAAACCTCGCCTTCGGCTCGGTTTATAAACTTTGCGCTCGGTATGCAAGACTGCACTTTCTTATCTTGGTTTGAAATATACTATTAACAGTTTTAAAAATTACAAGACGTTTCGCAACTTATGGCTGCTTCATCAGTTGTTATTAAAAATATTTAATTTAAAAATTTGATTTACATTTATAACGACATTCTATAGTTGAATTTTGACATTGTACTGAATTAATTATGACTTTTTTCTTATTATGAACTTTCCATTATTGTTTTTAAGTTAAAAGTGATATATTTATAAAGGTAACATGTTGATGTTTTTTAGTTATTTTAATTTATGATAGAAAATGCACCCCTGAAGGGTGTTACGACTTATTGATTTTTTATTATTCCAATAGTAAAAAGCATGCATTCATAAATAGAACACATATTTTCTAAATTTCTTTGACATAATTTATCTCCACAACCTATAATGTTAAAATATTTAAATGTAAATTAGGATTACTAGCAAACGGTCGTAATTTTGCGTGGTTAAAAATTTTAAAACACGATGCTACTGACGACGTGCCTAATGAAATCTTGTATACACTTTAACACTTAAAGCTGCCAACTAAAAGTCAATTTTACATACTGTCGTAGATAAAAGTACACTACGATATTCTACGCCTAAAACGAAAACCTAAGAACTATTTTCTTAATCTGTTGTATTTTTCTGGTAAAAGCTACAGAAAGCTGGGAATTAACTCTTGTGATAATTACATTCTTAACAACAGCATAGCAAACATTTACAGAAATAACACTTGTCTAAGCAATGTTAATCAATTACGAATCGTTTGACACCATTTAACCAGTACTTTTTTTTTCATTATAATACAGTGTTCTTACGTTAGACCCGTTTGATCTAATTAACAAATAATTTTTAGTAACAATTTGAATTCTGGACACTCAAATCCGAATGATGTGACTATAGATCCAGAAGAAATGGAATTTACAGAAGAACCAATGGATTTGTTTATCGAAACTGGTTTGGAAGAAAATAAATCGGAAGGCAGTATTAGCGGACGTCGAATTTTTGATCTTATACCATTCTCAGACGCTCTAAAGTCATTAAAACACGAAGGATTTGGCTGTAGTTTTTTTTTGACATGACTTTGATATCGGAAAAAAGAATGGGTTTTAGAAGCTCTCTAACATTTCTTTGCGCTGTTTGTAACAAAAAGGAAACAATTTCCACAGAAGGACATCATTCCTTCAGGAACATCAATGAGTCAGCGGTATGTGGTGCAATTGCTACGGGCATAGGACATAGCCAGTTAAATGAACTATGTTCAACATTAGATATACCGCCAACTTCTACAAAAACCTACATTAAGTATCAAAGTGACGTACAAAAAGTTATAGATAAGACCTGCTGGGATGAAATATTATTGGCAGGTGCTGAGGAACGCAAACTGGCAATAGAAGTTGGCGATGTTGGTGACGATGGAATACCTTTTACTACTGTCATTGTAGACGGAGCCTGGGCAAAACGGTCTTATAAATCTAATTACAATGCTCTTTCGGGTGTAGCCTGCATAATAGGAACCAACAAAATACTTTATGTTGGGATAAAAAACAAGTACTGCTATTTTTGCGATAGGACGAAAAGTAGCAACGAAGATATACCACACCAATGTTACAAAAATTGGACAGGCACATCGACGTCTATGGAATCATCTATTATTTTAGATGGATTTAAATCATCCCTAGAAATGCACAATCTAAAATATTCGCGAGTTATTGGAGACGGGGACAGTAGCGTGTACAAGAAAATTAGGGAACACAAACCGTACGGCCCTAAATTTTTTATCGAAAAAATTGAGTGTTGAAATCATACTCTACGCAATTTTTGCCAGCGCATTAACGATTTAGCAAAACGACCAAAGATGGATGCAAAAATCAAATAATTTATTAAAAGCAATATTCTAAGATTTAGAACAGCCATCGTGGGAGCTATAAAACACAGAAAAAATGAGAACATTCCTTTCCCTGTGAAAATAAAATATTTAAAAGAAGACATTATCAACGGCCCTCGTCATATTTTGGGTGACCACACACACTGCGTAGGTAGTGAAAATACGTATAAATATTTTTGCAAAGGACCTAAGCCAGGGGAATCAAATATTTACCCAATTTTCGAAAATTGTGCAATCTTTAACGAATTTCAATGTACATTAATGCGTGTTGTTAATAATTCGTCAAGTCTGCTGTACGATGTTGATAGTAATTGCGTAGAAAATTATAATTCTATAGTTAATAAACTAGTTGGAGGAAAAAGAATTAATTTTTGTACACGTGATTCTTACGAAACGCGCTGTAAAGCAGCAGCTATTAGTTACAACAATCGTGGCTCGTTTGTTGACATAGTACAAGAAAATCTGTCTGGTGGTGAAGCAGGTAAATACAGCAAGTGTTACGCTGATAAATTAAGAAGCAGGGTTCATAAAACTTCCATTAAAAAAAAGACGAAGCGTTGTAAGGAAGATTTTGATTACGGCGCTGTGCCAGAAGGAACTGTGGACGACAAAAACGAATACGATCTTGCCATTGCAAAAAAATAAATTTTTACTTTCTATGGCTGAAGTAGATCGAGAAAATGTCTGCACTAATACTGTAGGACAAAGTATCAATCCAACATGGCAAAAGGAAAGGAAAAATAGGCTAACAGCCAGTAACTTTGGGGCTGTATGCAAAATGCGTCAAAATACAAATACAGGAAATTTGGTGAAATCTATATTAAATACGACTAATAACGTAAAAGTGAAATCTTTGGAATACGGCATTACAACAGAAAATGAAGCAAGGCAGCGCTTTTCCAGGACAACCAATATGACTCCGGGATTTTTGTTGATGAACAATATCCCTTTATAGGTGCATCACCAGACGGAGTTATCGACAATGACAGCATATTGGAAATAAAATGTCCATATAGTGCACGAACTGTTACAATAATAGAAGCTGTGGAAAAAAAAACTAATTACATATTGTGAAAAAATAAACAGCAAGAATGAAGGTACTATAATCAAATTAAAAAGTAACCACAATTACATGTATCAGATTCAGGGACAAATGCATGTAGCAAAAAAAAAGTTTTGTTATTTTGTTGTATATACAACCGTAGATATTTTTACTGAAAAAATAGCGTATGACCATAATTTTTAGTTAAAAAATATGCAAGAAAAGTTAGTCAACTTTTATTTGTTTGCACTACTACCAGAAATTGTAGATTCTCAGCAATCACGAAATTTGCCTATACGAGAAATTAAATGTCAAGATTTGTAATTAAACGCATATTATTAGTAATACAGAAGGTTTTATTAGAATTGAAATATTAATAAAATGTATATTAGTAAGTAGATTTAGTTTTAGTGTGTTTGTATGTAATAATTATTTTCGTCTAAGTTGTGTGAAAATGTTATATTATTATTTACGTAAATACAATCGATAAAACTTATATCAGTCTTCATTATTTTTCTTTTTTTTTTTGATTTCCACGTCTTTCTTTATATTTAGATGTTTTTTGTGTTTTATTTTGGGAATTTTAGATTCTAGGTTTGATAATATTAAAACTCCGGTAGAAATTAACACTGGTAGTAATTTAGAAAAACGGCCGTTTTAATGCTATCAAACCTGAATTCTAAAATCACCAAATAAAAATCAAATCAAATTAAAGAATTATATGATTAAAAATAATGCAGTACTGCAAAACAAAAATGCAAGATCAATATTTATTTTAAGTACGCAAACCTCTGCTGGTTTAGGTTTCGAAGAACTAAACTGTAATTCGCTATAAGCTGCTTACTCCCTCTAATGCTTTGTTAATAGCAACACGGAAAGGAAGAAATTGTAGTGTTGGTTGCCTAAATTGTATTCAGTTTTTTACAAATAAAGTCGAAATTGAAGCACTTGAAAGACATATATTGTAATAGCTCCCTAGATAATTACAGTAGCTACTTGGTGGTATAAAATTTAATGTTTTTGCCCAAAACTATAGAAATTACAGTTAAAAATTGTTTTACAATTTTTTATGAATTGCAAGCAACTAATTAAAAATTTTCAGAATATTTTGTAACACCCCCCTAATAAATCCCCTACTAAGCAAGTTTAGCCATCGGCAAATATTTTAGAATCCACAGCAACACTTTTAATTCGTAATTTTACGGTTAAAAATTTAAAACAGATTTATAACAGATAGCTTTAGGTCGATAATCACGAAGCCACAAACGATTTTTATTATAGTGAGTTCAGGAAAGTTTA
>CALNHX010009752.1:0-46704 GCA_940337035.1 Agriotes lineatus
AATTTGATAGGTTTATTCGATAGTAAGGAGTATACAGAATTATTGTTTGATTTTTTATAAGTCACTCAATTTAATAATGTGGACTATGTGGAGTAGTAATAGTACGATGAAAGATAACACACTTCGTTCAATATTCTTTAATTACTACGGATAAAAAAATTATAAAAAAATTATAGTAATCAAGTAAATGTTTTAAAACACATGTATATGTACTTCATCCTTGAAAATATAAAAAAATCAATTAAGCAACTTAAAGAACATGCACATGAAATTTACGAACAATTTTACTGTTTGAATACAAGGATGTATGTACTGAACTAAATGCATAATACTAGTATGTATTTGTAAATACTGTATAAACGTGGCTATACTTTTTAATCTGCATAATTAAATTAACATTCAATAACCTCAAAATCAGGGTGGAAGATCCACCAAAACTTAAGAGGAAATGAAGAAAAGAGGGATATTTAAAAAAACTCACCCAAAAGTGCTATAATTTTATTGATTTTTAAGATCCAAAAGGAAACAAACGTTAGAATAATAATATATCAATAAAACATAAAAACCATATACATTCCACTTTTTAGAAACAATATTATGCAAACCCAAGGGAAAAAAATAAAGAAAGAGGATTTTAACAATAACATTTTCATTAACATATCCACAGTATGATACAACAAAAGGAAAATAATTGGTGAAAATCAACCTTGTATTTCATTGGACTAAAAACAACAGAATTTTAACAAAATAAAATCGCACCGCGCGCTTAGTTAAAAAAGGTAAAAGGATACGTGCCGCCTTTTTAAAAGTCTAGTTCCAAATTTTAAAATGTCAAATTTTTAAAGTGCCTGAAAAGCTATATTAAATTAGCGAAACGTTACGTGAAATGTTTTGTTTCATTTGCAAATATTATATAACCGGTTTGACACAACTAATAAGTTTGCTTACAACTATTAGTAAAGTAAATCAAAATATCAAAATTAGCTGAAAAAATTCTTCCACTGAAAAATAAGACAAGTAATGTCGTATTTTTCACACTAAATTTTTGAATAGTAGTACAGTTGTAATCAACATTTAATAACTACTCTTGATTTTATGATTATTTTAATCGGGTGCACTTCAGATAAAGCTATTTAAAAGATGCCTAAAGACACATTCGAGACAGCGAGTTATCATGTTTGCCCTAATACATAAGTACCTTGTACACTAATTTATTTTTAACTTTATCTAAACAAAAGTACAATCACAATGATATGGGTAGTCTGTAAACAGTAATATGGAAAGTTTTCAAATTATTATATTAGTTACACTATTAATTAATTACAAGTAGATGGTAGGAATATAAGTAAAAAATTATGTATACAAAAATCAGAGGTTCGGCCAATAACGTTGCTAAGTTGCATTACTACAACAAAAAATCTGTAAAATGCTTTACCCAGGCTTCCCTCGTCGACATTGTGACACTAAATAATTTTAAAAATGAAATTAAGTTAGGAGTAAAAATATCTTCACGTTTATAATAAATTAAATAAGTTTTCAAATTAAAAAAAAATTCTGTGAACAAATCCTACCGACCAATTCCTTACTACTCTACGGAGAACTGTTGGTATCGTCGGGTTTCAGCTGGCTTAACCTTCACGCCGGGCATGTCTTAAGAAAAATTATTATATTTTTGACATCAATAAACCAATGCAGATAATCTTTCACTAAACATTTCTTTATTCATTTTTAAACATATCATACGCGGAATGTATATAGTTTTTACGATATACGTCTATGCCTCGCTAAAATATGCGTTTCCTGTCTATTTCAAGGTTTGGAATTTACGCATTTACGCGGCTCGCGACCTAAAAATCAAAGAAGAATAGAGGTAACAATTCTTAAAACTTGCTTATGCAAATTAAAAGCAATTATCAAATTTAAAAAAGTACCGGGGAGGGATTCGAACTACTCATCTGCGAATACAATCGATGTGTGCGACGCGCGGGCAGGCGCGGATGGGCCATAAGGCAAACCGGGCATTTTCCCGGGGCGCCGTGGACGTTTTCGACGCTTTTGGCGCCGCGCCGGTCACATCCGATAAAAAAAGAAATCTTATATATATTTCTAAAAGTCCTGACTGACTCACTCACTCATCAACGCCCAGCCCAAACCCTTGGACCTAGCAAACTGAAATTTTGCACAGAGGTTTCCTTTATGATGTATACAAGGAATAAGGAAGGATATTTCGAAATTCAACCCCTAAAGGGGTAAAATGGGGGTTCCAATTTGTATGGAGAAATAATATTAAATAGACATTTCGACTTGAAAATTCGTAGGAGTACTCCTAAAAATAAATAAGCAAACACGTATTTTGTCATTTTTCGAAAATCAACCCCTTAGGGGGTGAAATGGGGTAAATAAGCCTAAAATACGATATGGGTGTCGTTATTGAGGTTTTTTGGGACGTTGATTGCGAAAATGGCATTTATTTTTAAGTCCAAGACTGTGGACGTGAAATAAGGGAAGGGACGGGACGGGACGGGACGGGACTGGACTGGACGGGACTGGACTGGATGGGACTGGACGGGAAGGGAGGGGACGGAACGGGACGGGACTGGACGGGAAGGGAAGGGACGGAACGGGACGGGACGGGACGGGGCGAGGCGGGACGGGACGACGAAAAAGGAAGGGAAGGGGTGGGATGGAAGGGGAGGGGACGGGACGGGACGGGACGGGACGGGAAGGGACGGGACTGGTCGGGAGGGAAAGAGACGGGACGGGACGGGACGGGAAGGGACGAGACGGGATGGGGCGAGACGGAACGGGACGAGACGGAAAGGGAAGGGAAGGGATGCGATGAAAGGCGAGGGGCCGGGACGGGACGGGAAGAGACGGGACGGGAAGAGACGAGACAAGACTGGACGGGACGGGACGGAAAGGGAAGGGAAGGGATGGAAGGGGAGGGGAGGGGGACGACGGGACGGGATGGGACGGTACGGAGACGGGGACGGAGAAAGGAACGGGGACGGGGATAGGATGGGATGGGGATGGGATGACAGAAAATAATTTGTCATTATTTAATACATAAATAACGAACCTCGCGCGAACGAAGTCGCGGGTAACAGCTAGTATAAAATAAATAAATTGAATTAATCAACGTATAACGAATCATGATACGATATACGAGCAGTCGGAGAAGGTGCACGTAAAGCTGGGACGCGCTTATATTTCCAGGAATACTGTCTTCTAATCTTGCACCAGCCCAGTCGGCTATTGATACTGAACTGGAAATACGGGTTTATCCGGTTTCCGGTTTTATCACTGTTAGCCAACTACTGTTATTCGTGCCTGTGATCTGAATTCTGTATATAGTTAACAGCGCCGGTTTGGTAATTTTTGATGATTTATTATTCTTGTTTATTGTTCTTTGTTTTGTGTGATTTGGAAAGTTCTATCTCGAATAAACCGTAAGTATTTACCTAACTTTTGACAAATTGGAAACTCGTGTATTTGACTGAACGAATATGTTTTTTCGTTTTCTAGAAAAGTTAAATGCTGTTAGTATTCTGTATTCACGAATAAACATGGAGTCAAAAAAAAATGGGCGGCGCCGAACGTGTGAGGCTGAAGCGCAAGCTGGATTTGGAAAAAGGCGCTGGAAGTTGTAAAAAGTTAGATCAATTTATGAACAAGGAGGATTCTACACCCCTTGATGTTCAAGAAATTACCAAAAGTACCGAAGTTCATAATCAAGATCAAACTACTGCATTGTCGCCAACCAAGCTTTCAAGCTTCTTGCTTATGAGTATCAAGAAAGACGTTTTAGAAAACATCGATCAAGACAACATCATCGATTGCGTAGCAAACCGCTCGAAGCTACTTAAAAATCAATTGTTATTTTAACAATTTTTTCTAGAAAATATATTATTTTAATTTTATCTTACCTACTCCAAAAATATTGTAATTTTAAAAATTTGTTATTTATCCCCAAAATAATTTTGAAAATTTGTGTTGTGTTATTTCATAAATATTTTTATATCAAACGATTTGTTTTTTTATATCATTTAATAAAGGAATTTCAACTTTCCATTTTTCATTATTTTCGATTGGGGGGGGGGGGGGGGGTCGCCTGACCTCTCTTGATGCCCGGTTGATATTTTTGTACCCATCCGCGCCTGCATGTTATGGATTTCAATAATGATTTCCCACCAATCTCTGGCGATTGTTTCAGATTTCAATCTCCTCTCACCCCATTCTCCGTTTCCTAAGAATCTCCCAAACCAATTGCGGCAAATCCTGTGCTTCAACATATTAAGCGTTTAAGCTCATCAGGCGCTCGAGTGTAGCAGATAAGCCTATTATCTAATTACATTTATCTATATATTAATGATGTCCTAAACTTCATGATGTGTTTTAATACTTCTATAACATTTGCATGCACAATAGAGGGTCGGTAACATTTTCTAGATAAGTCGACGATAGGAAGAATTACGTCCTGCAACTTTTGACCAGATAATATGTAACATTGACTCAAGAAAATATTTTTTTCTAGAAGCTACGTGAGTAAGTCTTATAAATAGAGTTGGTATATACTGTCTTCGCCTTTTCCAAAGCTCAATACGTAGCTATAATTAATAATTTATAGAACTGACGAATTTCCGAATTGCAGTTCTTGGTTATAAAGCGAGTTATCTACAATAAATTTAAGAAATTAGACGCAGCGCAGCTGGGACTGAAGCTGACACATTAACAATTACTGCTAGATTAATGGCTACAATGCGACTGCAGCTACTAAGTGGCAATCTATCATAATGTTTACGGCATCCTGTTTCAGATTGAGTCAGCATATTGATCTATCGACTGGCCTTAATCTTTATCGAGTGCCACAACTTAATTTTCTTCAATCAATCGAATTAATAGTTAAACCACACCTAGAGCGATCTTTCATTAGCTCTTTCATGTGCATGTTAATTAGTCCCCTAAAATGATAGAATATTATTTATCTACTCCAGTGGAATAAGTAACGCAATACGTCACTCATTTGACACTATTTCAGTTAGGTAATGAAGCTCATTACACCACTCAGTTATGGAATGGTTTCATTACGCAACTGAGTTGTGTAATGAGCTTCATTACGTAACTGAAATAGTGTCAAATGAATGAAATAATGACATTTGCCTACTAAAATATTTTTGAAAATGACAGATCTGACATTTCTATTAATGCACTTTTCTCAATTTTAGGCAGTCGTAGATAAAATTTTGTACAATACATGTGTGATAATGCATCATTAATATACTTGTGTGCTTACATAACTCGTGGTACTCACTCGTTTGTAACTTACACACACGTATATTAATGATGCTGTTATCCCACTTGTATAGTAGATAACTATTACACTACTTATATCATTTCAAAAAACATTGTGAATATTAGAAAAATACAGAACAATGTTGTGATTGGCATTCACTTTAAAAGTTGTTCAATCTCCGATTATCACGATTAGGATCCTCAAACGTAACAACCAGCATTTTGTGAAGTGGATAAGGTCCGAAAATTTCCCGTATTTTTCCTGAGCGACATGGTAGAGCATCAATAAACTACTAGCTTCATGAACAATTCACACACCATACGAAACAATTGCTTAATACCTTGTCAAACTAGCTATCCTGACGGTATGAAACGAAAGTAAAACGATCATATTACTAGCAATCTTCTTGCTTGAAGCCGAGCGCAAGACTGAAGACCCCTGCGGGACAAGGACAAGTAAATGTTACCCCTTCTTCCTTCCCTAACTGGCAAAATATAGGCGTTCACACACTTGCAGCAAGGCTGTAGAACCATCTTTCAGATATCCCATTACTGGGTTGTGTCTGGAGCGAAGGCCGACTCACGCTAAAAACGAGAGCCATTTCACCATAACAATTGCAACACATGAATTCGCTTATAGAATATAGTTAAACAATGTGAGGTCAAAGCTGACCCATTCTACGAGATGTGTGAAAATTATCAGAACCGGACTCGAAGTATAAACATCGAAGAAAGAAGGGCCAAAATAAATTCGGTTTTGCAACAACACTAATAAGAATTGAAGGAAATATGTGGGATAAAATTTAATTAGAAGATAAACTAAACCAGTATTAACTGCTTTTCTCAAGTTATTAACAGTAGCGATCTAGCACATTCAAACTGCATGAACGGACAGGGGTACTTCTTCAGACCAAAGAACTAAATAGCGAAAGGAAGTTTAATACGATAGGACTATAAATCTTAGAAATGTCAACTGCTGCCGAGAGAAAATGAAGCACACACGCTAAGCAATTCTACGAGTTAAACAAACATATAATTGAAATAATATCTGGAAAGTGGGGAAGTAAATACATAAAAAAAGAACAAATTAGAAAATAAGATAAGTTTATAATGAACCGGACATAACTGATTTTTATAAAGATGCAGTAGATATTATGGTTGGGTTGCATTGCAAAAACTAAGTTCACACCACTCCTAAAGAAAGTAGCAGAGGGTGCAATAAGTGGCATTGACAATAATAGAAATGCCAACTAAAAGTAAACTAAAAGATATAGATAAAATCTACTACATGTGACGATCACAGGATTAAAAAAACCTTTAATAGAAAATAAGTTTAGTCGTCTTCCATATTCCCCTTTTCAGTAGTCGTTCAACTCCTTTACCTGTTTCGAAGTGTTGTCTTTATTTTCATATTTTTCTTCTGCAACTCATTATCGCATACTTCGACATTATGTTGCCTATCTGATTTTTTATATTCCCAAGTAGTATGGTTTTAATTTGCTTAAAACTGCCTCTAATTCTTCCTTGTTTCCTGTTTTTTTCCTCAGTCACTTGGTTTCTAGGTTCTTCGTTAAGCTGCATCGTGTGTTCTACTAGATTTTAGAAATGCTACGTCAACAACATGAGTTACTCTTCTGTCCGTCTCTGAATCTGTTGTATATTTCATGCCCGATTCTTTCCTTTTCCTTTTCCGCCACGTTTTCAACATTTTGTAGAAGAGGATTTAGTTTTTACTACAGCATTTCTGTATTGTCATTCCCAACTTCTAGTATTTGCTTCTTTAACTGCTTCTTTTACCATATTTCTCGTCACTCTTACTGTTCATCTGCACTCTGCTACTTCATTCTTTTCTTGTCCACCAATTCTTATTTTGCCTTATGTTTCTTATCTCTCTCATGTATTTGTGTATGTCATCGAATTTCATATAATCAGATCATTCGCTGTGCATACTATTCTTTTTTTCCCATTATCATTTCTATGGTTCTCCCCAAATTTCCCGACCCTCCATTTATGCCCTCTACTCTGCTCCCTACTCTTGTCATTTAGGTCGTTCATTATTACAATGTTTCTTCTTCTTTGTCTAGCTGTATTTGCATTTCCTTATGGAAGTTTCTGCTTCACCGGTGTCATGTCTATTTAGGCCGTACATTACAAACAGCTATGAGTATTCTTTCATTTACACACACTTTGTATATTTCCGCTATTTTGTTAGACCTCGTCACTACTCTAATCATAAAGTCAAAGTGCATTAAAATTCATAATAACCTATTTCCATTGCTTAATAAAAAGTACCACTACTTTCTTTATTGATATTTTTTAAGTTCGTAATATAATATTTATTTATTTATTTAAAGTAATTATTTATTTATTTAAATCAGGGGTCGGCAACCTTTTTCGGACGGCGGGCCATTTTCAAAATAAAATTTTTTATGCGGGCCGCACATTCAAATGTAACTTAAATAGTGCTTTTATATCATATACGAGTATAAATATTATTAAAAATAAATATAGAAAAAATTTATTTTTTATTGACATGCTATAATAACAATAATGTTAGAGAACAAAAATTTTACAATTCTTAAAAGGGAAAAAAAAGAAAATACAATTCCAATTAAATATGTATAAATATGTAAATATAAAATATATAAATATAAAAAATATAAAATATTGTAGTGAAACGTCATACGGCTGTCAACATGACATATGAACATACAGTAGCAAACTGGCGAAATGAAAGAATTAGTGATGGGCCTATCCGGAATGAATAATCGGAAAATTTCCGATTGTTCAAAAAATGGGAAGGTTCCTATTATTTCGGAACTTTTCGGAATTCGATTATTTTACTGTTCGGTACACAAAATGAGAAAACGAAATGCCAATTTGAACTGAACGGAATACGGAATGTTGTATTGACTCACTTGACTGCTATATACTGGTTGGCGAATGTCGACGGGTCGCGCCGCGTGCGCACGTGTATGATACGTGAATGGCACTAATGGCAGTGGTATTTCGTAGATTAATTATTAGATAGTACACCTACAGACTTCAAATTCAAGTATTGTTTTATACTATGTATTATGTACTTTATGTGCTATTAAACTTTAAAATATCACTACCATTTTCCGAAAGTCTATTAACGTAACTACTGTAATAATTTGAAAAAATATTTTATTTCCTCATATCCCACTGTGCGACTCAAACTCATAAATTGTTTTTTATGATACTGCATTGCTAACTAGCGTCTACATAGTTACAAACGAGTCCGGTAGATAAAATTTACCGGTCTAGACCAGTATTAATAGAACTACTACTGGTCTAGGCCGGTAAATTTTATCCACCGGACTCGTTTGTAACAATGTAAACGCTAGTTACCAATGCAGTATTCTAAAAAATTTTATACGATACACGACCGGTAGAATTCTTATGGCCTTGCCAAACATACAGGTCTCGCCCTACGGTTCGACCTGTAAAGTATTGGCGCGGCCATAAAAATGTTGCTACTGGTCTAATAACGTAAATAGCTATTACTGACCGTCCTACAAACCCAAACAATAGATGCCAACGCAGATAAGGGCTTACGGCGCGACGGCGAGTGCTCTCATCGTAAATTTGCACGCACTTCATCTTCCTTCCGCTTGTTGTTATTTCGCTCGTTTTCCCTTGCTTGCATTTACGGAATGTAAAATAATCGGATGATATTCCGATTTTATAAACATTCCGAAATGGAACATTCCGATTATTGAAATGATCCGATTATGCCCATCACTAGAAAGAATGCTACACTTGCTAAGCGAGACGTCGTATTCGCTGGGGAGTGGGGATTAAACTTGCGCAGTAAAATAGGTTTCCCACTATGCTTCTGTTTGTGGCGCATTTTTGTCACCGGCCACATTTCGGCACGCTTATGCTCTAAGTTTGTTGATTTTTCCTAAAGTTATATTGGTGCTTTGGCGGGCCGCGCAAAAAGTTGCAAAGGGCCGCATGCGGCCCGCGGGCCGCAGGTTGCCGACCCCTGATTTAAATGATCAAGTAACACGGGCCCTATGCCCAATTACATTACTTGAGATTCTGAAATTAACTTAAATTAACTATAAAACTTATTCTAAATAATTAAGGAAGATTAACGAGTTGCAGTATAATGAACTTAATTAAACAAACAAAAGTTTAAATACAATATAATACAATACCATACAATACGTGAGCAATTCATTATCCAAAACCATTATCCGTCAAAACTTTTCTATAATTTGCTTTTTAAAAGTAAGTAAGAATTCATTAAATGTATTGACCTTTGAACTATCTAGGAACGCATTTGCAATGCTTAACATTTTTAGCATTGGCGAATTCTTGCGTAAATTGGTTCTAAAATGAGGTATGTAAAATATCTGACGAGGTCTACATCTTAATGCTGGTATATACAATCTAACCATAGGCAGCAGCACGAGGCAGTCAAGTCTGTTATTTATTAGTTTATGCATAAAGAGCAAAGCCGCCACGTTCCTCCTTCTGCTCAGCCTGATAATCTTAGCAAAGATATTTAACAAATTTGTTTTGGACTGTTTCAATGTTTTGTTTATGTAGTGCCATTTCTGGGTTCCACACGTTAGATACAAATTCTAGCTTCTATCGAATAAGACTATTATAGAGCAATATTATTGTTTTCGTGTCTGTAAATTCCGATGTAGTCATATTAGGAACCCGAGAGCTTTTAAAGAGTTACTGACAATATTTTCAATGTGATTATGCCAGCTAAGTAACGTGTTAAAAGTAACACCCAAATCCCGAATTTGGTTAACTTTTTCTATCTTGACGTTGTTAAGTTTGTACTTATAATCAATTGTTTTTATATTGTGTAAATATGACATACTTTTGCATTACGTAACATTAAATAACAAATCGTTATCAACACTCCATTTCAAAATTCCCGTTAGATCGTGCTGCAGTAAGTCACAGTCCTGGATTGTCGAAACTCTCCTAAAAAATTTCAAATCATCAGCGAACAGGAGAGAACTGGAATACTTTACTCTTATTGGCGAATCATTTATAAATATAGCAAACAATAACGGCCCTTGAGGTACACCCGAGGGGGTGGAGTATTTCTGTGATAGTTTTTCGTTAAATTTAACAAATTGGTGCCCGTCTTCCAGATATGATTTAAATAAATTTAGCATATTAAAATTACAGCCCAAAGAGTATAGTTTTTGAAGTAATATATCATGTTTAACTTTGTCAAAGGCTTTGGCAAAATCCATATATATAACGTCTACTTGTCCAACTTCTTCCAAATTTTTTTGCAGGTGTAGATAATATTGCAATAGGTCTATAGTTTTCAACATCCTCCCTACTATCAGATTTATGAATGGAAGTAACACTTGTTAGCGTCCACTAGTTAGGGAAAATGCTAGATTTTAATATTAAATTAAATATAATAAAGGCTATTTCAACAATTCCTGAAAGGCTTTGTATAAAAAAGACGATATTTGATCTCGACCACATGATTTTTTTGGTTTGATAGCTAGTAAGGGTTTGTCAACGTCCTCCAATTTTAAGGCAGTGATTGAAAACGGATCTGAAGAGTTTTGATTTACTTGGGAAATAATATTTATTAAATTATAGGTTGACGATGAATTATATACTGAATGAAAGTACTTAAACTTAACAAACTTATTAGGCACGTCATCTGTAGGGGAGAGGTGGCATGAAAGGGACATTTTACCTTAAGTATTTTTTATTAATACGTAGAAAAACTTTTTGTTATGGAAATAAACATTATTGGGTTGCGCAAGGTTTGTTTTAAAACTTTATTGTAGAAAAAATGAAAATTATAACATTTTCCAATAAATACAAACAAAACTTTAAATATCTGCTAATGTCCCTTTCAAGCCACTACAGAGGGTTGAAAGGGACATAAACAGGACTGAAAGAGACATGTGCAGTATGTTTAAAGTAAAGCAGATAGATCCACTTTAAATGATAAAAATGCGTTAACTCTTGCAGATCCTTTATTCTTGACGGGTGGGGGTAGTTTCCTCACAATATCTTGTCTCTCGATATCGGCCACATCTTCACTATCATAAACAAATTGATAGCCTCCATAGCTTTTTTTCAAAAACTTTACCGTTATATTGTTATCTGGGTGTACTTGCATTATTTCTCCAACGAAATATTTAACTAATTTCTTCTTAATGAACTTAACAACAATAAAATCTCCCGTATTCAAACTTTCGCTTTTAATGTCCGGTATTTCTTCTTCGGCTTCTATATTCTCTTCTAACTCGAATGATTCATCACTTTCAGCATAATCAATGTCTTCTTCGTCACCACTTTCGCTACTGCTCGATTGCAACAATGTTTTCTTAACCATCTGGACTTTCTTCTGAAATATGTTTCTGGTGGCCTGATTTTGTTTCGCCTTTTTCACGGCACAGTTTTGTTCAATTTCATCTTTTTCTGGTGTTTCAGTGATAACACGACTGGATCCTCTTTTTCTCTCTCTTTTGGCAGACTGTCTCGGAGGAGCTTTTGGAAATGGTCGTATGTTGGCAGGACTTACTACGGCTGCAGGTCCCACAGGAGTTACGATTTCAGGTCCCATAGGTGTTTCGGTGGAACAAGATGGCAGCGATTCATTGGGAACATTTGGATCTGGATGATCTGTTACAGAGGCAGCTAGAAAGTCTTGTTCTTCAAATGCGTTCCTATTAAACGGTTGGATACCAGCTTTAGCAAATCCAGAACATATATTTTTTGGTGTGAATGCGCTATTGAATGCAGAAGTCGCAAATTTAGGTAAATGGTAAATAGATATTGTCTTGCCCGGGTTTGTTACCATCCAGTCATTTTGAGCAGCTTTAAAATAATTTTTGAAAGGTCCGAACACTGCAACGTCTAACGGTTGCAGTTTGTGACTGCAGTGTGGCGGAAATGTTAGAATAACTACACCTTTTTCACGAGCGTAAACGATGACATCGATATTTACGTGGCTCTCATGATTATCAAGCAGCAGCAACACTGGGTTTTCTTTAGACGCGTTTACTTTGTCAACAAAATGTTTAAATGCTAGGTGAAAATTAGCACTTGTCATCCAACCACTTTTATTGCATAAACCTAAACTTCCAGCAGGAGAACCTTCTAGCATAAAATCCTTAAATCGAATCCTCGGAAATATAAAAACTGGAGGAACGTGATTACCGGTAGCTGAAACGAATGCAAGCATTGTTACTAACTGCCCTCTTTCAGCTGATGTTACTTGGCCCACTTGCTTTGAACCTCGTTCAGCGATAACGCAGGGTAAATCTGACACTGTGGTTAGGCCAGTTTCATCTGCATTAAAAATTCTATCTGAACAAGTATTTGGTAAGCACTTGTTCTAATTTTCCAAAAAATATCCCTACAGTTGTCGGATTAAACGCTGTTGCTCGTGACAAACTTGTTTTTTCAGGATGCCGTAAAGATAAATCAGTATGGCGCTTCATAAATTGCTTCATCCAATCAACCCCCGCTTTTTTATTTTCTGTCCAATTGCTTGGTACGTTTTTTTCCAATTTAATAGCATACTGAAATGCTAGTTGTCTTGTTTGGACATAAGTAAGACCATAAGCCATTTTGGATGAAATTTTTAAATAACTACTTAAACTTTCTTCTTCTTCTACCGTAAATATTCTTCTGTTTCCTATGTTAGGCTCATAAATAAATGGATTATCTGCTGGAGCAACTTTAGCTTTTGCAACCAGTCGAACTAGCATAGATTTAGCAACATGAAATTCTCGAGCCGCTGATCTAATTGAGAGTTTACCTTCCAGAACATTGGTCAACGCTTCTTGAATAACTTCTTTAGATTTTCTAACTCTTTTTTTTTTGGTTTTGAGTTCATTATAAATGTTAGAATTTCTTTTCACTACAAAGAAAAATTTTAAATTAAAGACCAATACTAATATAGCTATGCAGTATTGAAAGGGACATGTCCCTTTCAACACTGTTTGTTTTGTCCCTTTCAACACACATACAGAAATTGAAACATAACTCAAAATATTGCAATCCTAACCTCGTTTTTAGTAAAACTGCAAGCTGCTGCTAAAGCCTAATGGTACCAGCTTCCAATCTACACTCACTCAAAAACTTATAAATTCAAACTTAACTTGCACTGTTTAAAACACTGTGGTCGCGTATTTAATAATTTAATACAGAAAATTGGACAAGGTTACACCATAAACAAACGAGAGCAGCTAGGACCATGAGGTTTTATGTACAGTATGGTACCTCTTGCGCCATCATACGGTGTAGAGCAGCAGCTTGTAACCTACACCGTGTTTGAGATATGGCAATTGTCCCTTTCAATACTTGTCCCTTTCATCCCACCTTTCCCCTATTTGATATTTTGACATCACAGTATCTGTGTTTTGTCTCGTAATTGCGATTCTCTTTCTTTTTGTTTATGAAATTCCAGAAACTGTTTACATTAACTAATATTTCGTTTTCAATTGATTTTTAAATAATTTTGATAAGCTGTCCTAATGTTTCTCTTACAGACCGCTCTCAATCGTTTGAATTCTTTCAGATGGTAATCTGATTTATGCTTGTTTTTCTGAAAGTATTTCTTCTGTTTTAAATTATAATAATCTCTTTGTTGAACCATATTGGATAACTGTTTGATTTAAAACTCGTAATCTTTGGATTGCTTGCATTCATTACTTCATAAATTTTTGATAAAAAATGCCTACTGCTTTAGTTGGATCTGTATGAGATTGCTTTAGCAAATTATACATTAATTTTCAAATAATCTGCTCTCCTGAAATTATATTTATCTACGGCAGTGTGTAAAATTGCCTTTTAGTTGGCAGTTTTAAGTTTCTAAAACTACTGTTTAATAACATGTTTTCATTAGTTTACGTCGTCAGTAGTAACGAGTTTAAAAGCTTTCATTAGGCACGTTGTCAGTAGCAACGTGTTTTAAAATTTTCTAACACGCAAAATTACGAGCGGTTGCTGTTAATCCTAATTTACATTGAAATCTTTTTTATATTTACCGTGTTTTCTAGATTCTATCGTAGATAAAATATTATACGATACACATGCCTAAAGCATCTTTAGTCACTCGCGGCGCTTAAAACGCTCGATCACTCGCGTTTTAACTCTACCCCACTCGTGACTAAAGGGTAGCTTTAAGCACTTGTATCGTAAATTACTATTATCTACGACAGTGTGTAAAATTGCCTTTTAGTTGGCAGTTTTAAGTTTGTAAAACGACTGTTTAATAACATGTTTTCATTAGTTTACGTCGTCAGTAGTAGCGTGTTTAAAAGATTTCATTAGGCACGTTGTCAGTAGCAACATGTTTTAAAATTTTTAAAACACGCAGAATTAAGACCGATTGCTGGTAATACTAATTTACATTGAAATCTTTTTTTATATTTACCGTGTTTTCTAGATTCTATCTTAGATAAAATATTGTACGATACACATGCGTAAAGCATCTTTAGTCGCTCGCGGGATTTAAAACGCTCGCTCACTCGTATTTTAACTCTACCCTACTCGTGCCTAAAGATTAGATTTACGCACTTGTATCGTAAATTACTATTTTCTATATTGTTTTTTAGCTGATGGCCATCTGTATAATAAATATTCATTATTTTAATAATATTAATAATAATAATCAAGGACTTTATTGTCACACAAGCAACTTAAAGTATTGACATTATAACAAATAAAAAACGATTACGAAAAAACTGTGACAGAAGCGGAGTTCAGGTGTTGTGAAAACATCTGTTCTTCCACTCAACCGATTATGAGTTTATATATGAGTTGTTATGAGTTACGATTAGAGCAGGATGGTATTTGCCATCTATTGGCAGAAGCGGGTTGTCTGCACCTAAAGCTCGGTACTGACTTGAGCATTTTTACGTGCACGAACGTGTGTGCGCGTAAGCGTTCGTGCGCGTAAAAATGCTCAAGTCAGTACCGAGCTTAACACTCCAACCTCAACATTGGTTAATACCAGGTCTAATGTTTTGCCTTCATCATTCAAAATACTGTTGTATTGTTTAACATTGATAAAATTTAGAAATTCATTAAGTCTTTTTGTTATTTGATTACCACCTGCAAGATCCACATACCTTCCTCTGACCTCGGAGATATTGTAGTCGCCTGAAAATATCAAATTTTTACCGAGAAACTATTCAGTGCTTTCGATAAATTCGTACAGCTCATTATATGCGTTTTTAGCATAGTAAAATACCCAAAGAGAGAGCATGATTAGACTTAAATTTTAATTCTAACAAAATAAATAAAAAGTGTAGGTATAAATGGTTTGCGTACTGAAAATATTCAGAGAAATGTTTACCAAACGATGAAAAGAATTTAGTTGGAAATTGAATTTGTTTCAATGCTGTTTATTTTCCTCATACGTAACTGCAGTTGTCAACCATGACATCAGAAATAACCTCTTGAAATTATCTCTTACATGTTTCCACTACAGCTGCCCTATAACTTAATTTTAAATTAATTTTTTTTAAAACTAATATGTACTTTAATTTTTGTTGCAGGATGCCAATGTGCGAGAGCTAGAAAGTCTAAAGAACAGCATAGGTAAGTACGCAGGAATTTTTCTAATCAATTTCCGGCCGTTTTGCGAATTTCTAGAATTCGGCAGCCCAAAAATCGGAGCGGGTTCGAGTGGCCCGCTTTCATTTCACTTTGAGGGATGGACAAATAAAGATATTAAAAATTCCAAACACCACCGGCATTCAAACAATTTTCAATCAAAGCAACACTCGAATCGTCTCGTTTATATTACTTTTTATTTGCGAGCACAATGAGAACCAATTTGGATAATCCGGCCTACGCCGTCTGTTTTAGTGGCGAAGTGTGGGGGTGAACGTACCTCAACACAGAAATAATTGACGGGGCCTCGCTTCACATAGTCTAAAAATCAATTTATTACCCTAACCCTTCTTTTGTGCAGGTAACACGCTGAAAATGATGAAAACGCACTCCTCCGTTTACACCAACGTCAACGGACAAAAGGAGGCCCACTCTGACACGCGAGAGGAAGGTAAGACAATGCCTTTTTAAATATCCCCGTTGCACATTATACCCTTTGTCCAGGAGGGTAAACAGGTCTTTAAATAACTCGTTTGAGAACAGCTCCTCGAGATATGTTAAAAATGTGGCAATGCCCTGTATTAACAAGATAAAATGATTGGTTGTTATTTCAGATGAAGTAATGTACAATGTACGAATCACTAACCTTAGCATAACCTATTCCTACAAGGGTATAGATCAGTGGTTCCCAAACTTATTTGGCCTACCGCCCCCTTTTCAGAAAAAAAATACTCAGCGGCCCCTGGAAATCTACATTCTTTAAGCGAACAAACAGAAAGATATTGTAGTGGTAGCTTCTTGAGACTGATAATTATCTATAAGAGTATTTCTAGGTAGGAAATTATTTTGAAAGAATAGATTAATCAGTAATTAAAAAGTACAAGGAAGGATTTATACATTAAAAGTACAACAGAAATATTTGAGAATTGTTTAATGAATGATACATTAGATACAGTTACTGTTAGTAGTTGATTTAGTTGGGATAGTTGTTTGGTAACATCAGAGCTTAGATTTTAATCTGTAGGTATTAACTGACAGTCGGAATAACTAAAGTGAAAGCCAAACTCAAATGATTATCTGAAAAAGTCAATTATGAAATGTTATAATAAAATATACCATATAGAAATTTTGTATAAATTATTATTGCTAGAGAAAATTATATTTTTAAAATAAACAAATCTTTTCTGAATTTGTAACCTGTATTTTGAGTAAAAGCAAATTTGAATAATAAAAGCCCTTTATTATAATCGTATTGACTTTCTGGATGGTGTATTAAAGGGTGTGATAAAGTAAAATTAAAGAAACGGAGAATAAACAGACTGAATAAATAAAGTTATAAATGGTATGAAAAAGAATAAGAATATTTAATAATTAGATTAGATTAGATTAGATTAGATTTCACGACTGCCTTTTGCTGGCATGCGCACGTCAGCCCTTAGGGCTTTTTGTACTGTCGGGAATTTTCAAGTTAGCAAGCCGACATCCGTATCTTTTACTAGACTTGCAATGTCCCCTACTAGCTTGCGGTTGTCAATAGAGTTAAGGCTCCAATCAAGTTGGTGTCTTTTACGCTCTAATGCTGGGCATTCAAAGAGGATATGATAGGCTGTTTCATCATCCTCTTGGCATAGTCTGCAAACAGGTTCATCTCTATAGATATTGATCCTGTGCATAAATTCTCTGAATGCTCCAGTGCCTGTTAGTAGACTGACTACTTGCTTGATTCGAGTTCTGTTCAGTCTCAACAGGGTTTTGGTGGTATGTGGATTCGGAGTTTTTAGCAATCTTTTGCAGTGTGTTGCTTGATTGTAGTTTCTCCACCTTAGTTGGTGTGCGGTATTGACCCATTCATTAATGGCTGAGCGGGCTTGGTTTTTCTGAATGCTTAGACCAGGTTCTGGACCGGTCATTGCATTACGGGCTGCTTCTTTTGCGAGCTTGTCCGCCTTTTCGTTTCCTTCAATACCTTGGTGACCTGGGATCCAGCATAATTTTACTGTATTTCCCTGGCTTAAAGTTTGAAGTTTGGATTTGCATTCCTTGACCAGTCTCGATGAAGTACTGAAAGCGTTTAACGCTTTCAATGCTGCCTGACTGTCTGAGAGAATGTGTATGTCTCGATTGAGCAGCTTCTTTTCTATGCTGATGTTTGCGCATACGTTAATAGCTTGTACTTCAGCCTGAAAGATGTTACAAAACTTTCCTAGACTGACTTTTTCGTTGGTTCTAGGATTGGTACTGTACACACCGGAACCTGTACCCCCTTCAAACTTAGATCCATCAGTGTAAAAAATGATGTTCTTATTTGTTGGAGTTGGTAGTTGGTCCGGATTCCAACTTGTGTGTACAGTAAAGTTCTTTTCAAAGTCATAGGCTTTGATTATAAGATCAGAACCCATTTCTAATATTGGGTTGTTGATGTGTGACATGATCTTGCCATGTCCTAGATTATTAGCTGTGGTCATCCAGTGACCTGTACTTTGTAATCTGTAGGCTGCCATTCTGGCTTCACCTTCCAAGAAGATGTGCAGAGGTGGCAGATTTAAAATAGCATTCAGTGCTTGTCCTGAGGTGCCTTTAAAGGCTCCAGTGATGCACCGATTAGCTAGATATTGTATTCTGCTGATTTTGTGGATCGCAGTTGCTTGTTTTATTTTGGGCCACCAGGCGATTATTCCATATGAAATTATTGGTCGAACCATGGTTTTGTACAGCCAGAGGGTCAGTTCCGGTTTGAGCCCCCACGTACTACCTATGGCTCTTTTTCCAATAACTAATGTTTGTATGCACCTGGTGATTGTTTTGTCTAAGTGGGAGTTCCAAGTTAGTTTGGAATCGATGGTTAGACCTAAGTACTTAACCTCGTTCTCCCAGTTGACATTTGTCTCAAACAGTTTTATGTTCATTCTGTTTGTGATCTTTCTACGAGTGAAAGCGACGAGAGTGGCTTTGCTGGGATTAATTCTAAGATTATTCTCTAGACACCACTCTTCGGTTATCTTTAGTGCTGATTTCATTACATTGTCTACGGTTCTTTGGTATTTACCTTGAATCAGTATGACAATGTCATCAGCGTATCCTTGAGTGTAGTAGCCTTTGTTATTGAGTTGGATCAGCAGTTCATCAACTGTGAGGCACCACAGGAGTGGAGAAAGAACTCCTCCCTGTGGACATCCCCTTGTCGCCTGCACTGTCTTTTCCTTGTCAAATAACTTGACTTTTACAACTCTGGTGTTGAGCATTGCCATAGTCCATCTTATCGTGGTGTTATCGATCTGATGGTTTGTCATTGCTCTTTCAATAGAGTGGTAGGAGGTGTTGTCGAAGGCACCTTCTATGTCTAGAAATGCTCCGACTGCGTACTCCTTGTACTCCAAGGTTCTCTCAATTTTCCCCACTAGTTGGTGTAGGGCGGTTTCACATGACTTCCCTGTTTGGTAAGCATGTTGATATTTGTGAATCGGGAGTGAAGTTAGGGCTTCCTCCCTCCAGTATCTGTCTACTAATCTTTCCAACGTTTTAAGGAGGAATGACGTTAGGCTGATAGGTCTGTAAGATTTAGCTTCTGCATAGCTGCTCTTACCAGGCTTAGGGATAAATACTACTTTAGTCACTCTCCAGGATTG
This sequence comes from Agriotes lineatus, assembly GCA_940337035.1. Lineage (NCBI taxonomy): Eukaryota > Metazoa > Arthropoda > Insecta > Coleoptera > Elateridae > Agriotes > Agriotes lineatus. Next base: position 19,518 of record CALNHX010009752.1, read on the forward strand.
GGGAATGTAACCCAAGGCAAGACTTGCTTGGAACATGTCTTTGAGTGGGTTCAGCAGTATATCTATCCCTTTCTGCAGCATTACTGGTTGTATGCCGTCGTTTCCAGCAGATTTGAAAGGACTGAAGAGGCTAGTTGCCCATCTAATCCTTTCTTTGCTGACTATTCTCTTAGCTGTTTCCCAGTCTTCCCTCCTAGGGGTATGATTGGGTTCAGCCAGAGTGGGTTGTTCCGCTGCTCCGGGTAGGTGAGTTTTTATCAAAAGAGATAAAGTCTCCTCTTCCGTTGTAGTGTATTCTCCGCTTTCTTTTTTAAGAGTGCCTACTGGGTTCATGGCTTGCTTTGAGATGATTTTGTGGAGTCTAGCTGTGGATCGCGTGGTCTCCACCTCCTGGCAAAACTTTTTCCAGGCTGCTATCTTAGCTGCCTTGATCTTTTTGCCATAGTCTGTGAGAGCCTTGTGATAGTTCTCCCAGTTATTTGTGGCTTTAGACCTGTTAAACAGACGTCTGACTTCTTGTCTGGTCTTTTCTAGGTCTTTATTCCACCAATTTGTGTGTTTTTTTGCTCTTTGCTGACTTGGGTCTATTAGAGGACAGCTACTCTGAAAGGAGTCAATCATGGCCTCTTTTAACCGGTCAGCATTTGAGTCTAAAACTACTTTATTGGAAGATCTGAACTTTAGGTGTTCTATCTTCTCTTGTAGTTTTTGTTTATATAGGTCCCAGTCTGTCTTTCTTGGGTTGTAGTAAACTCTTTGGCTTACTTCCCGTTGAGACAGTTCAAAGGTTATATAATTGTGGTCAGATAGTGATGGTTCGTCTGAAACTTGCCATTTATTCACTGATTGACTAATTCTCATTGTGGTTATGGTAATATCTATAACTTCATGTCTATTAGTGTTATAAAAGGTTGGAGTGTTACCTTTATTGACTACTACTAGATTGTTAGTTAAGATAAATTCTAAAAGTGACTCACCTCTTATGTTGCAGTTGGTGCTGCCCCAAATGGTGTGGTGCGAATTTGCGTCGCAGCCTAGGATGAGGTCTAGATCGTCTTGGGAGGCAGATGATACTAGGTTCTCTAGTTCCTCGCTAGGCGGTGGGTCCCTGGAATCGGATGGAAGGTAGACGGAGCTTATAATGGCTTGGTCACAACCTTCATCGTTATTCCATTTTATTTTAATTGTGGTTATGTCTCTAGAACAGAATTCCATTAGTGGTAAACAGTCTAGATTATTTCTTATAAGTATGCATGTTCTAGGACTTGCATGATTATAAATAAGCTTACCTTTAGCACCCCCTAATCCACGGACTTGTCCCTTAACTATCCATGGTTCTTGGATCAGTGCTAAATCGATGTCATCTGCTAGCAGCTTTCTGCTTAGATTTGCAGTGGCTGCTTTGCAGTGGTGGAGGTTAATTTGCACTACTTTCAGGTTCTTCTTTCCTATCCTTGGAGCGGGTAAGGAAAGTGACCTTGTTGAGGCCTAGGTGCGCTACACAGTTGATGGATGTTAGTGCTTGTTTTGCCCTGTCATCTATCATTGCTGCGAACGTTCTACCGCCATCTTCTAGTGGAGTGACGTTGAGTATTCTCCAGGTATCGGTTTGGAGATCTGCCTTCCGTTTGTTCTGTTTTCCGATCAAACGGAGAATAACCTCGGGTTTCTGTTTGTCGTACCACTTGGGGACGTTGAACACTACCCGGACGGAGTTACTAACTTTTGCCCGCTCTTTTACCTCCAGCTTGGCATTGGTCCACGGGTGCAGCTTAGGTACTTGCTCACTTAACCAGTGTTTTGTGAGTTCGTCCTTGCACGCAACCACGTATGTACCAGCTTCGAGATAGTGGCTGGTAAAGAGAGGTGTGTTCTCTTCTTCTTCTATCTGGAAGATGAGATTTATCAGACTGTCTCTGACTAGGTCACCTTGTTCCTTTGTCAGTTTGACGTCTGGATATGCAGCAGGGTAGATGGCCATCTTCACCGTAGTGGCTGCCTCAGCAAAATCAAGCTTGCTGGTGCCTGCCTTTGGTGAGGTCGGCTTGTCTACTTTCTGCCTGGGCCTCTTTTTGGCGTTTGCCGGGGAGGGAGTGGCTTCGTCAGAGCGTTGCCTCTTTTGTCCCTGGTTGGTTGCAGGTTTTTCAGATTTCGAAGCTGGGTCTGCTGCCCTCTTCTTCTCCATCTTCTGCTTTCTTTTAAAGTTTGGGTCGTACTTAATGCCCTTGGCTTCGCAGGCTCGCTTGGCGCGTTCTCTGCGTTCCTTGGCTCTAAGTTGGACCTTTTTGAGGGACACTTTGCCTAGTTTATCGGCTATGTCCGCTCCGGTTGCGGCCTTTTCCTGCTCGGAAGACTGTCCTTGACTGGAAGTCTGGACTGTCAACTCTGCAGTAGAGGCACACTGTTCCATTTCTATCTCGGTCACCGAGGTCTGAGCATCAGTGGTCGGAAGCGGTGATGACTCCATCAGTGTGTCGTCTTCACCCTGTGAAAAAGCAGTTGTTAAATCCATACAAGTGAGTATTTAATTCAACTGTAAGAGGTTTGGCTAAATACTTCTGGAGGGCGCCTGGTATCCAGAAGGCTCCGTTCATGACGCATATTATAAGCCCCTGCGCCTACACCTGCTGGTGCTCTGCTTTGCACGGGTCGCATGACACATTCGAAAAGGGGATTTTGGAACCAGAAAGGCTGATCTTCTAGACAGCCATGCATCTCTTGAGCCTGGTCCCCCGCCGTGAGATTTAGGATTTTTATTGAGGTTTTCTCCTCTTGGTCCGGGCGGTGAAGCCAAGACCCCCAGCACAGATATCTCCCGTAATACATGCCTACAGCAGAGATATCCATGTATGGTATAACGGCAATGACGTGACCAGAGGTTCGTCTTTGCCGGCATCGTTATCCCAAGTGCAGACCCTTAGCCACGACACGACAGCTGGGCTTGGGGGATGTTTATCGACTTCCCAGTCTAGATCCGCGGGGTTCAGTCTCAACGGGGCCACCACGAGAAGGATGCAATCGCTAGGATCGCATATCACTGATCGTTGCCAGTGATACCCTGCGGTCTTCCTTGTTGTCAGGCGGGAGGTGCAAGACCTGATCTACTTGGCTGCGCTGCCTCGGCATGAATCTTCACAGCGTTTATAGCCGTTCAGTTCAGCTGGCAATGCTCGACCCCTATTTTTTAATAATGGTAAATAGTCTTCATCGAATAAATAAATCTGTAGCTTGCATTTTGTGTGTTTATTTGAAAAATAATGTTACAGTATGGTACACAACAAATGAAATATGTACGAATGGTTTTTCTAAATCTTCTTATCTTCTCTTCCTTCTTTAAGTTTTCACCGCCCCCTTATTTTACTTCACCGCCCCCCAAATGCACCCGAGCCTACTATCGCCCCCCTGGATCGTTCCAGCGCCCCCCAAGAGGCGATATCGCCCACTTTGGGAATCATTGGTATAGATGAACAATGTACTAGGCAAGACAAAAAAAAATGGGACAATTCTTGATAGAGATTTTAGCATAACTTGATTAGCTAAAACGATGCTTTGAACAATTACATTTATTATATTCATAGCAACGTCTAAACAATTTGACGGTTAAGTGTCGATTTAAATAAGTTTGCACTTGATGCTTTAGAAATTCAGTGGGAATTCTTTGATAGTATCGCAGATATAAATTATCGCACACAGTGTTTAAACGAGGCAATCCTGTCTTTATTTGACTTGCATGCTCTCCGAACTGTCATTAAAACAAAGCGTAATTATCAGCCATACATCACTGATACGATAAAGGTTATGATTCGGCTAAAGAAAACAGCATATAGAAAAATACTCTAAAACTAAATCAGCCATTGATAGGCAATATTATGTCGATATAAGAAATTATGTAAAAGAATCCATTACTAGAGAGAAAAAAGCAGACATGCAGTATGTCCTTCAACAAAATAAAAATAATTCTAAAATGCTCTGGAAAAATCTTAAAAACTGGGGAATATGCACGAAAGTAAAGAATTATTGCTTACCTAATCATTTAACAGAACCGGATACAATCAATAACTATTTCCTGAATGTTGCTGGACAGTCAGCTGTCGATCTAGATATAGTGACTTATTTTAAAAATAATAGGTTAAGTAATAATAATTTTGAATTGAAAATTGTAACCAATAAAGACATATACCAAAGCATACGTAGTGTTAAATCTCAAGCATATGGAATTGATGACATTAATATTAAAAATGATCGGTATAGTTTTACCATACTGCATTGATGTGTTAAGAAACATTTTTAATTTCTCCATTAGAACAGGCGTTATTCCTGACGTCTGGAAAATTGCAAATGTATTACCTCTCCCAAAAGTAACAAATCCGGATACGATTAATGATTGAAGACCTATATCAATATTACCGGCTTTTTCAAAGATACTGGAGGTGATTGTGGCAAAACAGGTGGCAGAATTTTTAGAAACAAATCAACTCTTGCCCCCAATACAGTCGGGCTTTCGGCAAAAGCATAGTACCACGACCCCATTATTAAAAGTGGTTAATGATGTAGCAACTGCTTCCGAGCAATCATCTTCCACAGTCTTAATTTTATTGGATTAATCTAAGGCACTCGATTTAGTTAATTTTAGTTTACTTATAGCTAAGCTATCGTACATTGGTTTCAACGATTCTGCCCTGGCTTGGTTTCATAATTACTTAAATCAACATAAGCAAAGGGATAAAATAAGCAATGAAGTATATTCGCAGTTAAAGATTACTACTATCGGCGTACCCCAGGGCAGTGTCTTTGGGCCAATAATATTTTCTATTTTTACATTTGACCTTCCAAAAGTAGTTAAACATTGTCGATTGCATTTATATGCAGATGACATGCAGTTGTACAAATATTGTTCTGCTACTGGCGCGAAAGACTCTATTGATTTATTAAACATAGCCTTAGATAATGTATTCCGATGGTGTACTAGTAACGGCTTAAAAATAAACCCCAATAAAACTGTAGCGATATCTATATGTTCGCAGAGACATAGAGATGTAATATGTAATTAAATTTTTACGGTTAATGGTACTGCAATTGAATGGATTTCACTCGCAAAAAATTTAGGTTTATACAGTGTAGTCCATTAAGTGTGCAACAAATGGGACATTTTTTTATTAGTTGTACAATCAAAATTTAAATACCGCCGAAAGTTAGTGCATGTTCGATAACCATATGAGATGCCCTTAGAATGGCTTCAAGCCAACAATATACAGGGCAGGACAAAAAATATGAAATATCTTCAAGAATAAAGTTACCTTATTTAAAAAATATAGCAAAATTTTATTGAGAAATGTTATTTAGAATCAAAAGTTATGCTCAAATACAAAGTCACGGGCTCCTATTCAAATTTTTGTTCTTTTTTGGAAAATTTTGTATTAACCCCATATGATATATATTTTTATTATTCTGATTTTATATGTATTTAAAGTAGCCACAACCACATCACTTTTAAATAACTTTTAGCAACTTGAAGCGTATTTGTAAAATTTACTTGGATTTAAATTTTTTTAGGTAACCGTCCACTTTATGTTTGTTGCAACGATATTTAACAGAACTTTAGAATTTCGCAAATATCCTTTTTAACAAGGCAAATGCTTTACTAATAATAATTTACATATGAAAAAACTCTTAATAAAATCAGAATGGGATGTATACTGTACGTAGTATAATATACTTAGAGGTTATAGTTTTTGTCAAATTTGCAAAGCTTGAAATTGGAAAATTGTGCAACGTCTACCTAAATTAAATCTGCTGAATGTGATCTCATAATATATTTACCCACTAAAAAATGTTGCAAATGGCCTCCTTAAGCAAAGATTCATATTAAAAACATGACACATTACTTTTGACATTCATGAAGACGGCAACAAGATCATGTTTCTCTGTTCTAAAATTTAATAAAATTATATTAGTAATCAACTTACTGCTGATATTTGTAACTTGGGTTGCAGATTTTGCTCTATCTTGAATCTGAATGACCGGCATGAGAATAGAGACTCAGTTAAATGGGAGAGACTGTTTTAAGGACATTTTTGGACTTTCCTATTTTTCATTTCTAACAGTATCAGATCTGTAAGACATTGTCACAATTAACCGAGGTATGTAGGTAACAAACATAGAGGTAAGACTTTTAACATCTGGCGGGACTGAAGGATTCCATATTTTTAAATGTCTATAGACTTAAAAATGTATGTCACTTACTCACTCCATTACTCATCCCTGATCTGACTTCTCACTACATATAGAAGTTTGGCCCGTAGTAATTTTTATTGTAGGCACTCTGCTTTAAATTTTGTGGTAAATTTATTTAGGTACTTTTATGGAAAAATGAAAAAACATCTCTCCCAACAAATTATCCGAACAATACAATTATAAAAATGTAAACCATTCAGAAACATTCACCTTCAGGTACCAAAAAAAATATAAGCTAAGACCTTTAATAAATTTATTGATGAGTTATCGCCAACTATCTAACTGGAACAATTGTTGAAGTAATAATGAATATTTGTGAAGATTCGTTGTAGGAAAAATTATGTGTTGAAATAAATTCAGCCTTTTCCATATTTTTCACAATCAAGTGATACTAATAATAATGATTGCGACTTGCGTCCACAATTTCTAAATTCTAGAAAATTGGACGAATAGATGATTCAACAAAATGAGTTTAAAAATGGGTAATTATACCTAACATCAAATTGATTATATGCAATGAAAGCTCTGGATTCTACTATTAAAACGTTACACATATGTATTTGATGCCACCTCTTAAATGGCGTTAGATTCAAATTTTTTTAAAATATTATTTTTTTGTAAGTTCGTGCGTAGTGTAAAACAGCGCATTGATTATTCTGGAGGGTCTTACTCGAAAACGGTTGGAGTTATTAAAATACGCTGCAAATAAATTAGGATATAACTCCTCAGTATGGACCAATAATGAGAACGATTTTGCCAAAGTAAAGAGGAATGTTCACATTGTCAGTACATGCAATGGTCTGGATGAGCTGCTTACCTAGTATTTTATAGAGCAACTTGCGCGCTTGATATTGAATGCCAACCATCTAAAATTTAAATTCTTACTTCAGTTAAGTAATTTATCTAGTCCTTGTTTACAAGTTATCATTAACTTAAAATTAAATTTTTGTTTTGTATTCTACTTATAACATTTTCAGATTTACCATAATGTATATAATTTCACATTTCTTTTCTTGGTTGTTTGTTGTGGGAACCGACATATGTCAATACGCATTTTTATTTATTTGTATATATTTTTGTATCGCTAATGAACGCAATTCCTTTACGTCTTGCATATATTAATGTCAGATCTTTGATATCGCGATGAGATATTTTTAAAATGGAACTAATTATGATGTTTTGGTGTAACGCCCCAATTTTATTTCAAAAGCACGTTAATGCATTTAGCCCAAACTTTCGGAGCACCTTGTAGCTATATTTTGTGGCTATATTTTGTAGCAAAATAATTCAAGATTATCGCGGCAAGCGTTCTCATTCAGAGATAAACACCGGCAACATTTTCGTGTCGAGGCTTTTTTCCCGCATTTCGATCCGAGTAGGCAATTAAAACAACAGAATAACTCGAATAGTATTGATTTTTGTAGAGGCCGTTCTTGTTTTTCAAGCAAGCGATTTGCTTGCAGTATTGTTTCGCGGGCGCGCTTACAGCATTGGCTGGATTGCTCTGCGCCTTTCGATTATCGAAATAGCTGCGATGCGTCTTCTGTAATAATTAGGCCGAGAACACCGTAAGCCAGCAGCTAAGGGCTTACGAAGGCTTAAATTCAGCAACCTTGAGCTATTGTTTTGGCTCTTCCTTAAGCTAACCAATTTTCCGATTTCGGGTCTGTGCGTCGTCAGGAAATCCAGTTATGTGCTGCTTTTTTTTATGCTAGCTTTTTTGAGTGGCGACCTTGGGATTTTGAGAACCATGCAGTCAAGTTTTCCTTGAGTCATCATGGATAAATACGACGAACAGGACTCTCCTGCCGATTGCTGGAATTCATCATTAATTAATTGTAAGTACATACCCCTATCAGCATCTGTTTTTAAACGATAAAGGCATTATGCCGCAAACTTATGTCAGTTCCTACTAAGATCTTAGCAACTCAAACTGAGCTTGTCAAATCAATCTTTTGGCTCAATTGTTTATTACCACTAGGGTCAATTGCGATTGCACAGATGTTAGCCAGAGGTTGTAATTTAAGCTATAACTGGCGAGTTTGGCAATGCCAATTTTAAACAAAGTTTTTAACATGTTATGTTGTCTGTTTTGTCCCAATATACATGTGTGTGTAAGTTGGGTGACGCCAACCTTGACTTAATTGTTTTGAATACTAAATATTCTTTTGACTGTTAGTGTTTGTATTTGTGGTTGTTCGCTTTACTACATTTAGATTGAGATATGCGGCGAAGCTTACAAGATAGGTGTTGATTTATTTTGCTATCTAGGTTTGTTTAATTTGTTGTAAGTAACGACATGGCGCCCAATTATTTTATTAATCTACTGTTCAATTGTCAAAGAGAGAAGCATTTCTTAGCCTGATCCTTACACCACCCCATATTCTGCCAAGAGTTAAAGGAGCTAGCCGAGGCTTTGTCCACCGCTTCAATTTCAAACCGCACACTGGCTGTTAGCGAAACATGGCTAGATAGTCAAATCATGATTTTATTGATATCCGGTGGTTCTAATGTAATACGACAAGATCGTGCTGAAAGAGGCGGTGGTGTATCCATTTATTTAAAAAAATTAGCACTCAGTTATTTCTCGCTATCAACAATTTCATTTGTTTTGAGGACTTGAATATCAATATCATGGCATCTACTTCACCTGATTCTATATACCATACCAATAATGTGGAATATTTGGGTCTTACACAACTTGTCAAGGAACCAATCACTTTTAGATCACATTATTGTATGTAATACTAATATTGTTATGAACTGAGGTCTTATTGGGCTACTATTTTCTGATCATGAAACTATTTTTTGTAAGTTATGAATAAAGTAAGACAAAACAGCGTGTATTATAAAACTACTAGATCTTATAAAAACTTCAATATGAACGAGTTTCTTAATGATGTTGCAAGAATTGCGTGGAAAAACATATTTTATATTGATGTGGATTCAATCATTTCTTTTCCTGATAAGAATATTACATTGACAAGTATGCTCCTATTGGAACCTTCACAAATTTTAATAAAGTTAGTTCTTGGTTAAGTGAAAATACAAATTTTCTAATGAAACTTAGAGACAAACAGGTGGAAGTAAATGGAAAACTATTTTATTGACAGTATCCCTACTATCCATGGTAATGCTGATGTTTCCAACTTTTATACTAATAAACCTAGTGTTACTTCTAAATTTAAATTTATCCCAGTAGATATATCCACGGTTGCAAAATTTATTAGTGAAGTTAAAACTAACACTTCTGAGTATGATAACATTAATATTAAGATTATAAAGCTTTTCTGTCCTACTATTTTGACGTAGTTAACACAATATAATGAATTTTTTTTATCTAATAATTCTTTTCAAAAACTATGGAAAAGGGCAGTTACCATTCCCATATCAAAAAGCTATAATCCTAAAATATACAAAGACTTACGGCCTATAAGCATCTTTCCAGTTTTCTCAAAAAATTTGCTTATGTTCAGATTCGTCGTTATTTAAATGAAACCAATATCTTGCCTATCTAGGTTTTAGGTCTAGTTATACTGTATTTCTGCACGTCACCACGTCATCAAAACCAAGTGTCGGTATTAATCCTTTTAGATTTCAGTAAAGCTTTCGATACTTTAAGTCAAAACATTTTGCTCGATATTCTAAAATATATAGACTTTTTAACTAGTACTGTTGGGTAACTTTTATGACAGACTCCAGAGCGTCAAGTTGATGAACGGGCCGTCGCGTCGGCGTACAGATCACTATCTAGGGGAGTGCCCCAAGGCACGTCGTGACCCGCAGCTCTTATTCCAAAATTCAAATTCAGATAGAACAGAATGTTCAATTATAAAACCAATAAAAATCTGCAAAGGACTTTACCCAGAACTTCCCTCGTAAGTGGACATTGTGACACTAATAGCTATTTAAGTAACAAGGAATGTAAGGACCTATTAACATTTGAGGTAGGCAAGTACAAGCCAAGACGAAGTCGAGGTTTGTAGCCTGCCGAAAATGTTAATAGGCGATACATTCCGAGCTATCTTATTATATTTTTCCCGCTGCTTATCGAAATTTTCCTAGATTTTTGAAAAAATTGTTTGGTTTCTCACCTGTCACCAGGATTAGTTTTCGTGAGTCGTGTTACCTGTGAGTGTCACATAAACACTTGCAATTTATAAACAAAACGTCTAACTCTGCATCTTGCTTTGCTAATTTTATTATCCTAGAAACTTAATAATAATATTAAGTTCCGTTGTCAAGAAAAAGCAGCAAACAAATATAATCACGGACTTACACGTTTTGTTACTAAGGCTGTATCACTGACTTACATGATCAGCAGCGGGAAAATAATTTTAAAAGTCAAATTAAGCTTGGGGTAAAAATATCTTCACGTTTCTAATAAATTACATAAATTTTCAACTAAAAACCATATTACCGTTGATCGAATTCGAAGGGCAGGAGGCTGCATATGCGATTCCAAAGTTTTGTGGAATATTGCAAGCGAATGTGCTATTCCTACATGCCCTACAGAGCACTTCTTGTGTCCGTGCGTCCCGGCTGCCTTAAATAGAACCTTAGAATAGAAATAATTATTAATTCCCAGGCAGGGCTCCATTAACTGTACACAGTACACACAACACTCACACCACAACACAGATGCGCATGCGCAGCTTCTAGATCTTTCACATAAGAGGGCAGCAAGTGGGGGAGGGGCACCCTGCAATCTTTTATTCATTACTAAATATTTAACGTGAAATTAACGTGAAACGTGAATCACACCTCGGAAATTTTCACTCACGTTCACGTCACTATTTTCAAATATTAGTCTCGTTCACGACGGATCCCGGCGTGACTCGGCATGACCGGACTGTTTTCGCGTCATATGCCGATCCCTACTCACGCCTTTCATAGCGTCGTTAAGGCTTGTAAGGTGCATATGTACGCTAACGACACGCATTTATAATACTCATTCGAGTCTGAAAGAGTTTTACAAGCGTTAAATGATATACAAGCTGATTTAGATTATATTTTCAAAATTTCATTCCAACACAGTTTACTCCGTAATCCTCTCAAATCGGTAGTCGTACTCTTCGGTATCAAACAAAAGTCTAGGATTTAAAGACTCTAGTAAGTTTAAATATTGATAATCAAGTAATTCCAATTAGAGAAGAATAAAAAAAACCTGGGAATAAAGCTGAATAATAGCTTTACATATAATTCTTTTCTGAACAAACATATTAAGCGTGCTTACCTAAATTTAAAGTTAATATATCCGCATCGGCATTAACTTTCACAAAATCTTCAAGCTCAGTTGCGTACCTCTTTAGTTTTAAATCGTTTTAATTAATATTCGTAAATTTACGGTTCTTGTATTACAACAGACACTTCTTCCAGAATTCAAAGGGTGCACACGTTCAATTTTTTGTATTAAAAATATAACCGCGTTTTGCATAAATTAAAAGACATACAGTGGCTGAACATGGAAAACACGAAATTATTATAGAAAAACAGCCAATATACTTGTATAATAAAATAACCTTTCATAGGGATGTGCATAATTTGAATTTGCTTTTTAAAGGTGGATTAACACCGCCAATTCACCCAACTACAATGTCGAAAGATTGTTTTTCGTATAATATCTTTAAGGTCTATACTGCCGTGCCACATTCCCTTAAAATCCTTCCTCTTGGATTGTTTAAAAGTAAATTTCGCCAGGTTTCGCTTGATAGTCAGTTTACTAATTTACTTTGTTCTTCACACTATTTATTTTCTTTTATGCATCGATGATGATTAGCCGGTTCCTGCAATAGCTCATTTTTCATTTTTCTATGTCTACATATGATTAATGTCATTGTGCTACTGTGTTGTTCCTGCGTCTTTATAGTGCGCTAATTGCTATCAGGATTTCGGTGGACATTCAGAAACTGCTTTGCAGTAACTGAACTGAATCCCTGTGATCACTTACTATTACAATTATTTTTGATTTCTTTGGATAATTAAATTATGTTAGTGGTATAATTGAATATGCGGAAATAAAAAATATATATTATATTAAATATTTATAAAGAAGTAGTTTACGGAAGTAATACGAGCCGACAGAATTAATTTGATTAAAGGCGCTTGAAATCGATAAAGTGAAGCATATAAAAACCTAACTAAAATAAGCAACACTCACACTCAAGAAAAACTAGTCAGTAAAATAAACTGCCGATTTTATTTCGCGACGAAGTGTCATCTACTGTACGCAATCGCGTATTTCTATTTATCGCATTCACAAGCAAGCACTTCGCTCAACCGCTAGCGCGCGTATATGAGCGAGAGTAAACCTTTACTATTCTAAACAAGCAATGGAAAATATAGCATATTTTCGCAAAATATACAAACAAGTAAAATTGGGAAACAACTAGTGGATGTTTGCTAATCACAAATTACAGAATTTTAAAATCTACAGTAAGTAATCTCTGTCAACATAATTCAACAAGCTACCCAATTGTAATCGTAGCCAGAAACGCAAGAGCTGCTGTTCCAGGTACACAAAAACTTAATCATAATGCTTGTGATCTGCACTAGCTGACCATGTACGTCGAAAGCAGGAGTTGCAAACGGGTCAGTGCCTACCAGGTGGTAGGGTTTTCCCTAACCGTGTGATGTGCAATCAAACAACTGGAGAAGCCATGAGCAGCTCCATCAGCATTCAAAGATTTGCGAAGGGTTATGGGCGATAATGTGAAGTGTATCGGGGTTACTCTGCACAAATCCTAAAATAAATTCAATAAAATATCAAACCACATAAAGGTAAAGCCATAACGGTTGCATACCTAACCATTTTATGTGGTCAAAATGTGAATTTACTTCCAAAATACCGGCAAATCTTGATTGAATCATATTGGGTGCAGCAATTTACCAAAGGATTACACCACATATGGTGATTTTCGGGTTAAAAGTTCACCTAGAAAATTCGTCAAAATGGGTCTTATCGCAACTAAAATTAAGACTCCAAAATTTCCAAAAATAAGAACCATAAACACTTTTACTCTCTAAATTGACTGCCAAAATTTTTCAAAAAAGGTGAGCCAGTTTTAAATAAAAAAATATCAAAATTATGTAAACAATCCAATCTAGTTCCGAAAATTCAGCAAACCAAATTAGATGCTTAGGTAACCCAAAAACGCTACCACAATGTATTAAAATATAGAAATCGCTTTCAGACACTTAAGAAACGAAATAATTTAATAATAGCGAATTAGTATATTAAAATACAAGTTGCAGAAGGCATCTTTTCAAGCACGAATTGGAAATTCCGAAACCAGCTGCATAGCGGCGAGTTGAAGAATAAATGAGTGCTTGAAGGACCTTCTGCAACGAGTGTTTTATACTATTTTTTTATTTTGCCGCTTTATACCATTCTATAAATTAAAAAATAAAAATGTTTTCTATTTTGCGTTGAGAATAACTCCATTCTAGCACCCAAATGACGTAATTTCATAGCGACTTATTCTAACACTCAAATGACGTCATTTGGTTGCTAGAATGGAGTTATTCTAAACGCAAAATAGAACAACAACATTTCAACACCACATATGGAAACGATATACCTGGAAAATGCTGGGGGACATACGAAAGTATGAAATGGATTATGTGCTAGTTGGACAAAGGTTTCGGAATCAAGTCACTCAAGTCAAAGACTTTAGCAGCTACCCTGAAGCAGATTCTGACACGGATCAGAATTTAGCCGTAATGAAATGGAAGCTAACTCTAAAAAAGAAGAAAAATTAAATAGGAAACTAAAACATTCAAAGAAGATGGCACAGCTTTAAGCAGGGAGTAACAATCGCAGCAAGTGAAACTCTACAACTGCAGAATCTAACCAAACGCAAACTTTGGATCAACAAGGAAATACTAGAGCCAATCGAATAAAGGAGGAAATATAAGAACTCGACCACAGAGGAAGGACAACAGAATTATAGACAGCTAAGGAATAGAATTAACAGAAAATCCAGGTTGTTAGAGGGTAACTACATAAAACAACAACGCAAAGAGATACAAAACGACATAAACACACAAAGACAGGAAAAGACATATCGAAAACAAAAAAACTTTTTCAAGAATGGTACACCTAACACACAGGAAATAGAAATAAGACGGAAAGATCTTAATAGAAATTCAAGAATTTACATATATAGTCAGCACAATAACAACACATAGAGAATGTGAGAAAGAAATAAAAAGCAGAATTTTACAAGCCAAGAGAAGTTTTTGTGCGAAAAGAAGCTTACTTACGTCAAATGCGTTATCGATTCCAACGTAAAACTAATTTCTACAAACCTATATTTGGAGATTGTTACTATATGGACGTGAAACATGGACTGCAGCAAAACCAAGAAAAATAAACTAAAAGTGATCGAAATATGCTGATATTGAAGCTTACTGAAAGTAAGTTGGGTAGATAGGGTGAAAAATCACGAAGTTTTGAGAAGAGCAAATGAAGATTGCCAGTTGTGGAGGCAGATACAAAAAAAGAGACTCCCTAATAGGTCATGAATGTATTACGAGAAAATTGCAATTTTTAAAGCCATAATAGAAGGTCGTACGTATACAAGTAAAAAAAAATGCGAAAGGAAGGCTGGCAGTAAAATGCATAAAACAAATCATGAAAGACCCTGGAAGTACATTGTACCAAATAATGAAAAGAAAAAGTGTCTGTAGGGAGGAATGGAAATCAGCTAGCAGGCTAAAGATTGAAGACGAAGAACAACTAGAAGAAGAAGAAACGGAAGACGAAGAGTTTGGGATAGCTCCCAAGACAGAAGCCCTACCATAAGAATGGCGCCCCCAAGATCAGGCATTAATTCTGCTGGTAATTGGAAAATGAGCAAAGTGTAAGAAAAGACAGCATCTTCACAATCATCAACGTCAAGGCTAACATGGCCAAACATAATGCTCAAAACAAAAGCACTAAAAGCCTATAAATATATTACAATGTGACGTACAAACCAAACCAATCCAACCCCCAGAAAAAAGAAAACAGTAGTCTGAAAAGAAGAAATCCCAGAATTAACTAGAGAAAAGGCAAGGGTTGTGGAATTAGGGCAATACCATGCAAAAGTACCTACAGGGCACTGAAGAAAGTTGGAAAACAACAGAGCTAATCATCTTAACCAAATTAGTGAATTCGATTAGTGACCCACTCTACATAACACCCTTGTAGCAAGCTCCTGCATTGCTGTATATGGATGCCTACCCCTTTTCAGTTCTACAATATTGTTCTTGATAAATAGAAAAGTTGTGGCATCGCTGTTCTGGGTTATAATCGATACATTACTTCTATTATTTTGTCAATAGTAAGATTTCTATTTTCTGTCATAATAAATTATTATAATCTCCCATAGTAAAGTTTCTGTTTAAATTATATAACATTATGTAAAAATACTGATCAAAACGGTAATACTGTTTATTTATTTATTTATTTAATTGGCACTCAGCCAACAGCCGTTAGGCCAATTATAGGCGTCGCTGTGCAGTTATGAGGACTTCCAACTTTTTTCCGTGATAGCCGTACCACGAGGCGCCGAGAGATGCAGCCGTGGAACTCCCATCCAAGTTCTGACCAGAGACAGCGTTGCTTAACTCTGCTGATCGAACGTGGACGCTTGTTCAAGCTACACCACTCGGGACCCATTTGTTGAACAAATATACAAATTCAGGCATTCATTGCCTTTCTAATAAATGAAACAGCAATTTTTTTTCAACTTATTTACGAAAATAAATCGAGCCACCTAGAATTCGATAGAAGAAACGGAAAATAATATTTTTCGTACACTAGCATTGAAAGAGCTGCTTTGCCGTACAATTTATTAATTAGAAAGTTACCCTTTGCGGTATTCGTACGGCAAAGTAGTATTTTGCGGTAAATTTACATTTCCTTAGTTACAACACATATAAAACGTTACGTACATGATAATATTACTCTACTTATTTGCTATAAACGAGAATAAATTTAGTATTCCTTTTTGTATGCTAGTGTACGAAAAAATATTATACGAAACTCGTATGAAAGTGGCTTTTCCATACTCGTCTCGAAATTCCGGACTCGGCCTAACGGCCTCTTCCGGAAACGTCTCACTCGTACTGAAAAGCACCACTTTCTATACTTGTAACGTAAATTACTATTTTCAGTGGGAATGCGTGTTAAATGCTAAATCGATATTTACGACACAAAAAGCAGGCCGCATATAGCGGCTGCTTTAATTGGTAAATTCAAAAAGGCTACTTGATACACATGCAAAATTTGCCCTGACTACGCTACAACAGTCCCTGCAACAGGAAGTTGACCAACTACTCGTCAGGAGGGAAGGTTCAATTCAGTAAAACGGGCGATATGCTGTTGAATTAGTTATTGATTGTTGGAAATACAAAAGGGGCTGGGGGAGCACATACTTTTCTAGAAGTCCTTTAAAAACCGCTCCTTGGAAATCTGAAATGAGGAACAATAATTTGATTTGGAGACAGCTGTGTGCCACGTCCAAGCTCGTTAATCCTACAAACCTACTTTGTTATTGATTTCCTGTAGGCCGCTAGCACTCCTTGCACAAATAAAACATAAAAATATACAATGAGATGTCGCATGCAACCACCCTAAAAGAAAAACAAACATTAAGTTAATCTAATTATATTTCATTTAAATATAACCATACATAATAAACATAAAATAAACAGTAAGAAAAAAGGTTATTCGTACATCTATTCATTATATGGAGGGGGGTTTATATACTGCTACAAGATAAGAGTTTGCAAGTGAGTTACTCGAACAGAACTAAAATTGAGAACAGGCTACCTAATCACATAATATTTTTTCGAACAGTGCCACTGGCTGCTTATTTAATCTCAACACCGTAAACTATAGCACTAAAATTAGCGAACTACATTGCAACACCTTAGTTAGAATCCTGGCGGGCCATTACTGGGTAATGGACGCACGTGCCTGTCCGTCGCACACCAAAAGCACTTTTATTGGCTGACCTGTTGATCGAGGCGGGCGCTGATTAATATGGCGTAAAGATGAGACCTCCGCAAATAGATTCAACAAGGTTGAGGTGATTTCTCGAAAGGGATGAGGGTTTCAAATACTTAAAAATGAGAAATAAAAGATATTGGCACTGCGTCGACGATTTGGCCACTATCGCCTTCCTACGGAGGTTCTCACCCCTACACCAAAAACAATATCACTCCACCTAACAAGCGGCAACTACTGTTAACTTCGATAGGCTTCAAGGAACTGTCGAAAAATAATAAAACTCTCATCACTACTACTAAAACTGGACCTGAGATCCCGGTACAAAGAATTTTAGTGTGTCCTCAACAGCTCGAAAGCTGCCGGGAGCTGTACACAGTAATACGTTTGTGCCCTTCGAGTGCGTTCTCAAAAGTGATTTAGGAGCCTGCTAAAATAGTGCATGCCGGGTATCTGTAGTCATCTCTCTCCTCCGCATGTGCGTTGCGCTCGTTGCCAAAAATTGCACATTTTGCAATGAACTAGACGCTTACAGCGGCACGTATGTCTCGGTCAGCGTGACAGCCTGGTGACGAAAAAACTGACGTCATAGGATAAATCATTAATTTCAAAACATGAAAAGAAGGGACCTCTATTGTTTAGCGGCCAAAACAAGTAAGTACTGCTTGCGCTGAATAGGAACGTTAAAATAAGGCTCACATTTGCAGAACCCTGCGATCGTATTATACAAAAGCAGACGTTGTCGCTAGTTATTTCATAAATAGGATAGATTTGCAAAGAGCGCCAAAATTTAAAAATTTTCCTAATACGCCTTCTTTTATCTTTATGTGATATAAGAAAATAGTATCAATTTCTGAAATTTGAAAACATATAAAATAAAAATTCAATTCGAATATCGAATACAAAATGTTCTTTTTTTAACTGTCCAGTCCAGCAATTCTCAAATAGTGGGTTGAATTTTGTATTATAATGGAACCATAGAGGAATAAAAAAGAGAATGTTAAAAATTTTAAATATACTGACTTATTTTATATTGTACGTTTCACCAAATCAATATACGTATAACACTTAATATAAAGTAATTTATTCGTATTTAACTTTAGTTACAATATTCATTGTTAAGTGTAATATACTAATAATTGTTTGTTCAGTTTTGCACTAATGTGTTATTTTAGTGTTATTCCTAGGTATATTAAATGAATTGTTTTTAGCTAAAATTCAGCTTCAGAGAACTCTAGATCGTTTCTGCCTGATCAATTAAATTATATTTCTTTGAAACTTACATATTTTATGTTAAATCTTTGAGAAAATCTTGAACAGCCCAGATATAAATGTTTGTTGCAATAAGACGATTTTTTAAATAATTGTTGTTGAAACATGGTCAAAACGTAAAATGACCATAACAATAAAATGCAAAATTTTATTTTAAAACCTTTTCATGTTAAAACTAACATATTGTCAAAAATCAGTGAACAGTCTTTAAAAATTAGCAAGGCCGATGCAGAATACTTAGGTATATACGTTGCTAGGCAATTTGATCTGAGACAAGGATTATTAAGATTTGAAGTTCTATTTTTGTTAGTCTTAATACATTTTAGTAGTAAAAGTGTCTTTAATTTTTCTTTGTGAGAAAAGTTGTTAAATGTTTGGTTTTCTTTCTCTTGTTACATATTTTATTTCCAGGAATATGCACGGATCTTTTACAAAAACTTCGACAGAAAACACAATTTAACTAGCTGCCATACGTCCAGACACAAAAAAGCTTTTAAATGAACCGAACAAATAAACAAAACCACGACGAACAGAACTCAAAAAGTTTCACTTTATGACTTTTTAACTGGAAAAGTTTAAATAAGTTGTGTATCACATTCGGCTGACAGCCAGCCTCACAATTCGAGAAATAGAAAACTTTCCTCCAGCTGCAATATCCCACTATTAAAAGGGAAAAGCGGTTAAGCATTTTTTTAGCAAGAAGTCCGAAATAAAGTTTATAGATGCGGCTCTTGGAAATGAACTGACGTCACAAGGTGCCCCAGTGATTGATGGATATTGAAAAGCGCTGAATGGAATTTCATCACACGCTTTCTAATGGCAATATTTGCTTAAATCTACCTAAAAGCTCGCTTTTGTGCTTTCAAAACGATTCCACCTTTTTTCGTTCATTCAGATAGAGTTCACTGATAATAGCGCCGTTTTCCGTAATAAAATCTTGTTGTCCTATGTTTTCTACCTGACATCTATAACCTGCTTCATTAATATTTAATACTTCTTAGACTTAAGTTATTAACTTCGCAACTTTTTGTGTTATTACGTTATTACGTCAATTTTGATTTAATTTTATATGAAAGCTATCTGTCCTTATAAAAATAACCCTTTGTATGCAACAACAACAAAATGATATTTAAAGTCATCATATTTTCAGATAAATACAAGGCCTGTGATCGTAGAAATGAGAGCGAAAGTTCATAAACCGAAACATAGCAGTTGAATAAGAGGAAACTGTAAAATTTCATTTTCAGTTTTTAAAATTGCCATAAAAGAGCATTTTCCCGTTCCTTCAAAGGCTATTTTTCAAAAACAGGTTTATAGGCCTAATAGCTAAGTAACATTATGTGCGCCTACAGTG
Organism: Agriotes lineatus; assembly: GCA_940337035.1. Taxonomy (NCBI): domain Eukaryota; kingdom Metazoa; phylum Arthropoda; class Insecta; order Coleoptera; family Elateridae; genus Agriotes; species Agriotes lineatus. The sequence continues at coordinate 39,374 of CALNHX010009752.1, forward strand.
CTACACAGTTCATAACTAACCTAAATAATTTTTCTATTGAACCTAATTGCAGGAAAAATGCCCATGTAATCACTGGTATTTCAGTTTTCGGTGGATTTTATTCCCACATCAGCTCTAATCTAGGCTTCCTCTTTTAGACGTTATTAGTTTTCTATTTTTATTGTAAGTTAGGTTTGATAACTCGCAATTATGAACTGCTTACAGTTATTAAGATACGAGTTTCAAGAACAACGAAAAAATTATACTGCTGTTATATATGCATCTTTAAAATTAATAAAAAAATTGATAGTTATACTGGATTTTTTTAATGAACGTATTAAATATTCTATCCCAACTTATTCTGAAATTTTGATTGGATGCTATTAGTTAGCTCGGAAAACTCATAAAATTAGTATAAATTTCCTCTTCGCTAATTGCGCATAAACTTAATATCTAAAAACTAAAAATAAAAATTAAAAAGTCATAAGTTTTATTAAAACCCTTTGCAATGTCTGCCTTAAAATAGACTCTCAATACCCCTACTAAATATGATTATTTAAAGGAGGTCCTGCATGTCCTAAAAATCTGTGATTTCTTGGCACAGCAACGCGAGAGGCTTCACTTGAAATATATTTTATTTCTTACTGTGTTATATTTTTGTGTTCGCGAGACTGATTTTGATCCAAAAAATAAAACTTAACAATATGAGGTGCCGTAATATTTATTACTGTGCACACCTAGTATCATTACTAGTTGCCAGTTGCGGTCATAATTGTACTATTTTGACTAAGAGGGTCATATTATCTTCCAGCAAGGTATGGAGTAAATCTTCGTTCGATAAAGTAAACCGTTGTATGCCATACCTCCGATGAACAATAAATCTTCATGGTATGAGTTTTAGAATTTCAGACGAGGTCGTCTGAAATTTCTTACTTATTCGTAAAACTTTATTTGTAGAACGCAAATAGTTGTAATTGTGTTTCTTCAAAGATAATCAATCTTTTTCAAATTTTGCATATTAGTACTTCAAAACATTTCTAGCAACGTTGCTTAGTAAACTTTTGCCATAACTTTAGTAATTATAGTACTTTATATGAAACCGAAGAAGTTATTGCTGAGTTATTAAGGAGTACTTGATTTCAACTGAATTGAAATTATGGGCAACATAACTTTCAGGGCAAGCAGGAACGATCTCCCAATTACGAAACTACAATTCCAACATTTTTGGGTATTCATACGCATGTTAAACCCAATTGGGGAGCACGCTGTATATGCTGAATTTGGAATAATATTGTCAAAAATAACGATTGGCAATGCTTGCATAAGATCACGTATTGCTTCATATTTGCTGATTTAATCAGAAAAAGTCTCTAAGTCCGCACTCTGAAAATTAAGGATTTACGTCACAAAATGCAGCTAATTGTATTGCTACATCTAAAATGTTAACAAAGGTTTTATCTGACTGTAACCAAGACACTATGAAAGCAATGGCAATTTTTAAATTTTTTGTTATTGTAACGATTTAGGTATTGCATTGGTAATGGTAAGACTTGAAATCCAAGACGTTAATAATATGTAAAATTAAAATTTAAGACAAAATTCCGCTTTCTAAAGATTTCAAATTAACAGACAAAACGATTTCTTCATTTACACAACGCATTATAAATTTACTGCAACTTTTTTTATATCGATTAACCTTCATCTTCTGCTTGAGTATTGAGGGTCTGAGAATCTTTTTACTGTTTAATGTTGTATAATCGTGTTTATTTCATTTTGGAACCATAATCTTGTTTATTGGCCTTCGGTAGACGGCGTAAAATAGCCCTAGGGCCTAGAAAGTTGCTAAGCAGTATAACAAGCACCAACAATGTTGTATAGCAACACCAACAATCTGCATAGAAACTATACCACACCAGAAATGCACAGAGCCAGCACAACGACGACGCAGTAGTCTGTAGCCAAAATACTGATTCCTTAAATTCTTTCCATTTTGAGGACTAAAATGAAATAAAACGTTGTATGTACCACGTGCTTAATCACGATTATAGCTCTCGGGAAATTTAAAGCTCTCCGCTTCGCGTCGAGCTTTAAACATTCCCTCGTGCTATAATATATTGATTACGCCCTTAATACATAAATAACTATTTTGTTAGCCCGTTGGTTTGTTTCATTTGTATAATTACCTTTTTCCCCAATCGAGGTTACGAGTACTCAATCTAAAAAATTTCGGAAGTTGACCCAATGTTGCTTGAAACACTGAAAAGATATACTCCAACATTCTACTCAAAGTGATTTCAAATACATACACATAAGACAAGTGAGCAAATAGGATTACACATAAAATAAAAGTCGATTGCTAAACCAAGCTGTGTTAATTAATAATATAAAACTACGAGCGTTACGCTAGTTGCTACGCGCATTTATCAGTCAACCAAAACTAGAACTACCGGGTGTCTTAAAATGAATTACATCTAGTATACTTTGAATTTCCCATAATGCAATCTAAAATTTAACTTGAAATTGGCAAGACTGTAACTCTATGTCAAATTCGAGGTAAGTAGGTTAGGTTTTGCGCCACTCTGTGTCAAAAGTAACGCAAAACCTAATCTACTAACCTTGAATTTGACATAGACTTACAGTCTTGCCAATTTCAAGTTAAATTTTAGATTGCATTATGGGAAATTCAAAGCATACTAGATGTAATTCATTTTAAGGCACCCGGTATAACTGACATACATTTATATTTAAACAATATTAGTAGAATCCAGAAGATCTGTTTTATACGAGCAAACTAAACTGCCTAAATACGGTCGGGTGCTGTTTCAAAGGTTGTCATATAACGCCATAACCTTGCTCATAGTTCACGAATATGTTGAGCAGATCAATCTCTTATTCTCTTGCCGTTTTACGCTAGTTTGTCAGGTTAATTTTAATTACTAACACCACTTGCTGTGGTTCACTTAATTTAAGGTGTTTTAGACAAAGCCACTTCTGTCCTTTTGTTTTCACGGAATTAGATGCGCAACATTAGCTTATCGCAGGGAGACGTTTGTAAGGACAGCCAACGTCTGTAGATGTGTTGAAAATCTTCCTCTACCGTTACACACCGCGTGCGAGCGAAAAAACTGCATTTCTTGCAGCTGGACTTTGATCTTCAGTCGGGGTTTACTATTCAATCCCTTATTGCTCTTTATTTCCAAGCTGCTGCGTAGATGGCTCGGATATTCACAATTCAACTGGGAAATTTGCCTAAGTAAGGGAAAGTACAACGGGCGGGAGATTGCTATTCATGTAATGTAAGGGACTAAATAACGTTAAGTTGTGTCTTTAATTACGGCCAAGCTTGATTTATAGAAGGTTTTCCCGACCTATTACCAGTTGCGGAGTATAATACCGAGCCCATAGTCGAGCTTGAGTTGAACTGCTCTCTGTTTCACGCGTAGTAGATTTGTTTTGTTACTCAATTTCTTCCACCCACGCAATCCGAAATCAGTTGTCACCTTTTCCAGCCGTTTCATCGCAGCTACTTTTGAGTTGGATCCCATCGTCGTGGGCAAACGCTTCCAGCAACATTCCCACGTTATTCCAGTTCTTCTCTTTGAGGGTGTGATTACTCTCTCCGAGAGCCAAATGCTTACCGCAACCCATTATGTTCTCACAACTGCTTAAAGTAATGAAAATTAGATTTTATGTCCTACTGAGTGCTCACGGAAGTGTAATTACAAGTAATTCAGTCACAATCAACGATAAACCATTAGCGTTGTGTTTCTACTTATTGAATTGTTTGAGTTACGTTTGATACACTTAGCTATAGAGAATCGTTCGCTCCAATTTATGTTTCATTAATCTATTGGCTCTTCAAAAACTTACTGAACAAATAATAAATAACGAAGATTGTATCTTGTACCTTACCGAATTTTTTATACATACGTAATCCCATTTAATATTTGAAATATTCAATATATGTTTTGTCATATTTCGTGTTTGTTTTCTTATGCCCCGCTAAGAATTGTACAGCAATTAGTAGACAGAGCAACAATATCAACACAGGTAAATCCTAACTGCGACCGCTGTCGTATACCTCGACCCAAAGTATCGCTTGTCCCCTATCTCGGATTCTAGAGGATCAAACGTGAATCCAAATACAGAATTTATGGCGCCAAACAACCTAATTTCTAAGCTCTTTTATAGTGTCAACGTATCGTTCAGCAAACTCTCCCTACTGTCTCGACTGATCCACCAGCCGGGATAACTTTATGCAGGGCTAAACATCTATGTGTTGGGGAAATGTAACCATTAAAGGTAATCGTACATCAGATTTACCATGCCCTTGAGGGGCTTATTAATAAGTTAAAGTAGAGTAACAAACTGCTGCCCTCCTGAGGGACTACTTGATCCATTTAACTCTCTACATGTGGCTTTAGTCTTTCAAGAAGTATGCATGACTGGACTTTGCAGTTAGTTAACAGACATATTCCTTTGTAATTGGCATACACAGCTCTATCGCCTTTTTTGTGAATGTGCCCTATTCCATTCTCGCGGCGTCTTTCTTTTTCTCCAGTCTTCTAGAATGAGATTGTAAATTTCTCTGTATAGGTAGATATCTTTCGCAATCTTTTAGCAGTGCTACCGGTATTTCATCATCTTCTGGTGATCTATTATTCTTAATTTATTAGATGATTTTTTAATTGCGTCTCCTGTGACTTTCATTATGGATCTTCCATCTTCCCCTTCTGCGTTTTCTTCCATTTTGTTGGTGTTGCACTGCGTCACCATCCGCATTTGCAAAATTCTAAAACTTTCTCTTAATGTTTCCAATACTCGGTTTGGCTTACAATCAGTTTTGTCATTGTTTTTGCATCCTGCGTCCTGGAGTTATTTCGGCTGAAGCATATTGTATGTAAAACTCAAATCACAGATGCGATCAACAAATTAAGGGAAAACGGTTTCAGGTAGACAGGCATAGAAATAAACTACAAATACGCACACTTGTTGAAGCATGTGCGCAAAATGAAGAGCAAGCCTCATAAACACGGGGCAGCTACCGCAAGAGAGCAGCAAATTGCAGTCTGATCACGATTTTTCCATCTTAAAAGCATTCTGGGAAATTGATAGCCTGGGCTTGGCCACAATACAACGTGATTGCAGCAGTTTTTCGGCGAACTTCACCCAAGCGGATCTATTGAAATCATCCCTTGCGAGGATGAAAACTCGCGGAGCATAAATCTTGGCCTGCGCTTTGGTCAGCCCGGGCAGCGATGTTTAATACTACATCGCGTTTTTCCGGAAGTGACGCTCGATGCAAATGCCCAGCAAAAGGTGAAACTTCGCCTGCTTCGGCAGAGCACACAATTGAATTTCCAATTACTCCCTTTTAAGCTTTTAGCATTTTTCTTTGAGTTGGAATTGAATTAAAATTTAATTCGGGCGCGTGACCCCGGCAAACTTTTATAATTTCTCAGTGAAGGTGTTGAATTTCCTAAGGCTATAAACTTTGGTGTAATAAGGGAGCGTTCGTCACGAACTCATTATTCGGGCTTCGGTTGCAAAATGTTGATCCGCGTAGCACAACTAAAGTTTCGTGTAAATAACGAAGCTGCGCGGCTTCCTCGAACGGAAACCTGCCAATTTCAGTGTCAATACGGAAGCCGTTGTTTATGAAAAGCCTTATGACCTAGCCCATGAAGTAATACAATTACCTTTAATGCACAAAGGGGTAGGGAAGTTGTGCAAACAAACAGCTGCCGATACTGCGGTATCTGCAAACAGGGAACCTATTTTGGCAATCTCTTTAAGATCCTCCCGGTTCTCTGGGGATGCGGAGTTTCCAAGTTCATCCATGCATTAATTCTCAATCATGCTGACCGTATTTATGCTCTCCGATTTATGGAAATTAGTAAACCAGCCTCATAAAATGGCGATTTTTTATGCAACTGACGCTTCGAAATAATTCTGATGTTGGGAGAAGGCGGATGCATAATTCGTCGGCATCGTGCAGCTTTGTCGTCGCTGTATGGTTCGATTTCAAATTTTCCATTCATCATCTTCAAATTTGAATAGATATTGAAACCAGCCATAATTTTCCGGACACGAAGCATACAATATTAGGAGCGGTCATCCGGATAATCGATATCAGCGCCTGTAAATCAAGTAAGCGCGGATATGGAAGTGACTAAACTTTATCTCTTATAATATTTCTAATATAGAGAGTGAATACACCTAATACTGTTTTAAACTTAGCAAGTCTGCGTCGCCAATGTTTCAAGGTAAAAGTTATTACATCATTAATATTTCCGCAACGAAGATGTTAAATACATATTTCAATTTTAAGTAATTACACCACTGTTTTTGGATTGCAAGTTAATTTTTAATGCTAGTGTCATGCGAATGGTTGTTATGTTACATATATGATATATTTAAATCTTGTTCTATTAAAATAAAAATAATTCTCATACCAAAATGTCTAAAATTAAAGGCATGACAAGCCCGATTTTATTATCAGAGACTATTAATAGACTGTAATATGTAAAATTTTCTATCTAAATTATATAATTATATCGAAGCGAAGTAGCCTAAATACATCTTCTGACAAACGCGGTAAAAATAACATATCTTTAGAAAATATTTTCAGTAGAAATATGGCAAGTGCTTGAAAAAATCAAGAAATATTTAAAAATATGTTCTGCAGCTATTATTTCAATAAGAGCATGAGTGCATGCCAACTGAAAAATCCCGACTCTGAAGGACGAATGCTTTTGTTAGAAAAAATAGCTGAAGAACATTTTTTGCAAATATTTCCATAGAATTTTTTTTAAGCATGTGTTATATTTTGATAGAAAATATCACGAATAATAAACACAAAAATAATAACAAAACAAATATCTAAATACTAAATTTTTAAAACTAGAGTAAGTGGTTATTTTCCGGTAAGTTTCAAAAAATTTCCGATATCAATAATCGCCGTTGCTATGGAAAATTTTAAAATTTCCAACTAAATATGCATAACGGGTCTTTTCTACGAAATATTGGGATTGAAAGCAGATAAACAAATTCTTTACTCTGGCTAATGTTTGTGATAATTTGGAATCTAAGGGCTAGACGATTATCTTATTGAAAAACACTCTATTAGCTACATTTACGATAACATGTAACAATAAAAGCAAGCGCATACTATTAACGTAGTAATTCGTTAATATGCAAAACAACTAGCTGACGTTAGCATACCGGTGAGAGCTCGCCAACAAAATGAATGCGCAATGAACTTACTTAATTGCCATAAGCCGTAAACAACCAATAGTTAACGGTGACAGGTACAACAACTTACCGCAACACACTCATCTTAACCATACGAA